>VXBT01002932.1:619543-649092 GCA_013400235.1 Oriolus oriolus
GCCCCTTTTGTGTCCGGGGCCGGCCGGGCCGAGCCGCTGTTGGGTGCTCGGCGGAACTGTGAAGCGAAAACCCGCAAGCAGAGCGGTGTTGGGGAGAGGACGGAGGGCTCCAGGTTGGCCCGGGCAGCTGCTGTTTAAGCCCTGTCTATCCAGCGTTCGGCCCGGCCGGGACCAGCGCTCATGACTGGGGTGCTGCCCCTCGGCATCGATGCCACCCTCGGGGGCTAAAATGAGTCACTGCCAGTAGAAACATTTCCGGGAAAAGGAAGACCTGAAGCCCATAAAAAAAAGTCTTTCAAATCGGTGGCGAAATGAACAAAACAGCAAGCTGCTTTGTCTAGAACAGTTGTTTCAAATTTGAGAGTAGGATTCTTTGGCCCTTCCTTAAGAGCTGCAGAGTATTTAGTGTTTGCATCAAACTGAAAGTAATAAATGAATCAAAGTAGATTTCCCGGTACTTTTCGTGTACTTGCACTTTTTTCCATCACTGGCTATGATGACAGGGGAACGACATTATTTACGTGCTTATTTCCACTTTTTTGTTTGCATAAAAAAAGTATTCTTAAATACTGAATGAAACTCCTCTATAACGATGATCAGAACTGTATCAGAGTAAAAACTATCGTCATTCCTAACTCTGAGATGTATTTCAAAGCTGATGTTTGTTTTCTGACTTGCATTCAAGATTGCTAAACATTCTAAAATGTTCAAAACTCCTAAGCATCAATAAAAAGATATTCTTAAAAGCTACTGTGCTGCTGTAGGTCTCTTCTTAATGGTGTTGCTGTTGTCCTTTTGTAGCGCCGAGGTTGTTCAGGAAGGAGAAACTTCACAGCCTTTCGAAATACAAAACTGATTCCCATGGAAACATCCTCATCCTCTGATGACAGTTGTGACAGTTTTGGTTCTGATAATTTTGCAAACACAGTAAGTACAGTGCAAGAACAAATAGTTCTGTATGTGCAGTACTAGTAAAGCTTACAAAAATGTAAAGTTGATAAAGCTAGTAAATGTTTTGTGCACTATTAATGCTACTTGCTCTGCTTATGTTTTTGTATAGTAGTTATAAACCTGTGCTATATGTTGTAATTTCATTTCACTCTTTACTTGTGCTTCTAGCTGGTAATTGTTTGAAACAGATTAGCTATCAATTCTAGCCTTTGAAATGTCACCTAACCTAATGTGCCTGGTAATTTGCAGCTGTGGTTCTGAAACGCCTTGTGAAATGCCTTAACTATTTTTTTCTTTATTAAAAAGCTATTTGCTTGTACTGTAGTTGTAAATGTTAGTAATTTTCTGTACAACTTCAGTTAAAGGACACTTTATTTTTTTTTAGAAATGCAAATTTAGATCGGATATTAAAGAAGAACTGGCAAAAATTTTTCATGAAGCCTCTGATGATGAATCTTTCTGTGGCTTTTCAGAAAATGAGGTTCAAGATGCATTGGTAAGACAGTTGATTTTAGTTTGCTATTTTATACTTGAATTCTTACATATTCTTAGTTGGAAAATAATGCCAGCTTCAGCTTGAAAGTTCAATGTTTCAGAAAGAAGCATCATTTCATTTAGTAAACAGTCTAAGTAGCTGAAGTTTAGTTTTCTTTTTTTGTCTCCATGAAAAGCACTCAAGATTATGAGCTTTTAAAATCTGCCATATGTATTTTGAAATATATCTCTTAAAACTGTCTTTGCTGGATGTTACTCTGTTGGACCCTAACATTTCTGATTTCCTCAATATGAAGTCCATGGCTAGCCCGTGGATTCCAGCAAACCTCAGAAAAATTTCTGTGTGTTTGACATGCAGTCAGACCTCCACTCTGGTGGTGTAACAGCGAATGCTGCGTGTCTCTCAACAGTAGAGAAATAGTGATAGGTGGTGAAGCCTTCCTGCTTTTCCTTGACATCAGTGCGAGATCAGTTTTATTGCTTGAAAAGATCAGTGGTTGATATTCAGAGCAGACACTGAAGTAGTACCACGTTTGGCAAAAACAGGTTTGTCATAACTTCAGAACATGCTGAGGAATGACTAGAAAAGAAAAATATCTAATTGGAAGAAGACACGTCTGAGTTAAAGCACAATAGTAAAGAGAATGAGTAGGTGACAAAGCTGGAATAGATAAGTAGAAAAAGGAATAAATAACTAGACATAATGTGCAACCAAAATCACATACCTGCTTAATAAAAACCCTGTGTAAATAAAAAGGGCCATTTGATGTCCGCTGTTACTGCTGATCAAAATAAGATTGTCTTATTGTGTCTAAAAAGAAAAATCAAAGCTTATTGCAAAATGAGCTTTTAACTAAGTAATTTATGTCCTCATCGAACCATTGGTTGTAGGAGAATTTGTAAGCAAGACATCAGAATTCAAAGATTAGAAAATATTGGGATTTTATTCATAATTATTTCATTGGCTAGCTCTAAAAGGAAGTTCCCATTTTTTACCATTGATACTGTGGGATGACAGCTTACAAAATGGGGTTTGAGCTTGTGCAGAGAACTGCACAGTGGCTTTTTTACAGCCAAATGCTATATGTAGCAAAATTGAGCCCTGTAAAGGCGGTTCTCTTTCTCACCCTACACACACAAACTATTTTTGCTATTAGACCTGCAAGTGACAGCTAAGACTGCTGCAGCTGGACCTACACTCCCTTTCCTGGTGTGTTTGGCACGACCGTGTGGGTCTCCCTGAGAGGTTTTTATCCCCGTGTCCCCTCTCCTTCCCTCCCGCTCCAAAATGCACTAGAACACTAGGACTGGATGTCTGGATTTCAGCCAGGTAGCCTCTTAAACCACTCCCAGACAAAGTGTTGTTGACTGTATACGTTGTTGACTGCAGAGCAGCTCTCCTGGATTTACATGCGTCCATTCTGGTTTGTTAACAGAAACTGGAATCGGATTCAGAGGAGAATGATACAAGTGCTGAGAGTGAGAGAGATCAGAGAGGGCAGAAATGCCCTGTTCCTCTGAAAGTAGCCATGAGGTTTCCACCTCGAAGATCGGAGAGGAGGAAGGGTGAAATGGAGCCTGTTCCTGAAGCACTGATGCCTGCTCCAGATTCAGACTCTGACTCTGAAGAAAATGGTGCTATGTTTTTAGAAAAAAGAGCTTTAAACATAAAGGAAAACAAAGCAATGGCAAGTACTCAATGTCTCCCTGGGGACTCTCGCTTTTTTCCCCCTTCCCTTTTGACTCTTGGGGGACCTCTGTTTAAATTCATTGTAATGGGAACTACATGAATGCATTAAGATGAATTTGCATTTCTAAAATACAAATCTGATACTTTACATTTACAGGCATATGAAAATCCATAGGCTGCAAGCCTAACAACATAATAAGTTTGAGCATTTCCAAATTACTTGCAGTCACTAAAACATAAATAAGACATAAATGTAAAGAGTTGAAGAGTGACTGCATTTCCTATAAGTAATTGTACTTTTAGCCATTTGCCCTAGTAGTCTGTAATAGCACATAAATACCCTTTTAAGGCTCTGCTTCATTTTTCTTTCTCTTGTTAGCTTGCAAAACTAATGGCTGAGTTGCAAAATGTTTCTGGTATCTTCGGTGGGAGAAAATCGTTGCCAGCTGTCAGTCATGTGAGTATAAACTTACTGTATCTGCCTCCAGATTTCTAAGAGTTAAATTCTGACATTAGAAAGCAGGATTCTCAATGAAAAAACTCGAAAAACCGTGCAAATCAAAGTCCAGTTAGAATTTTATTGCTTCCTAAAACAGGGATCCTCACTGTGTAATTCTCTTTTGATTTGCCACAGTATAAAGCAGAACAGATTAATTTATAAAGGCTGAGTGTCTCCACAGGCCGATAAAACTAAGCAAGGTGCTGTGTAAATATGCATTTATACAAAGGCTGGAGATAAGAGGGGGCAGCTCAGACTTTGAAGCTCAGACCTGAATATTCTGTGAGTTTGTAGCCTTGAAAAACACCTGGCATTTAGCCTAACTTTAAAGAAGGTTGGGTTGTGAATCAGCAGTGTAATGAATTTTGCTGCTGATGTATTTTTAGGCTGGATGAAGATTAGAACAATGCTAAAAATCGCAGCTCTTCATAGGCACGGGTTCTGCTGCTTTTGATTATTTCTCTGTGACTAGCAGAATGCTTAAGATGAACTTGCTTAGGATCTTTTTAACTTGTGTTTTGTGATTGGGACGGGGATAAATATGTCTTTGGAAAAGACGGGAGGAAGGCATCTTTAGGGGAGGAATTCAATAGGATCTGTGTTTTCACCTGTTTCATTAGGGGCTTTTAAACTTTAGCAGGGACCAAAGCGACTCCCAAGGCGTTCCTCACCCAAATATGCCCTGAGGAGGAACCCAGAGCGAAGTTCTCGGCCTCACACGAGGTCCAGGTCCTTGATTGAAGGTCCTCCTACTCTTGTACCAGAAGAGGAAGAAGATGACCCGTACATCTTAGTGAGAAGAAGAAAGGTGTCTGATGAATACCTGGAGGTATGATGAAGGTCTAGTTCTCCTGTTGTGGGTTTTGAGGGTGTTTTTTTATCTCTTCAAGCGAACAGCAATCCATAGAGAGTTGATGAGGTTTATCAGTATGCCATGGCCTTGGAAGAAGTTAAAAAAAAAGGGCATTTTGTATGTGTTCTCCATTTCCCCTTCCTTGTCCTTGAAAAACCACTTCCTCTTGCACTCCAGCAGGAGTGAAGCAAGATCAGTAGCATTGCTGCACCCTGAAGGTGACAGATCAGGTGAGGGTGCTAAGGCTGCATCCATATCATACATCTGCACAACGTTCTGTTCTATCTTGCTGAAATATATGGGTGTTTGAGACTTCAGCACTGCTGTGAAGGTCCTTGCCTTTGTATAGTTTTTGCTGAAACTAATAAACTAATACTAAAAGTATTGTGTCTGCTATTCAGCATGAAGCCCGTACTCCCAGGAGGGGTCACCGTGGTGCCATGGCTTTTCCACACGTTGTGCGCCCAGTTGAGGACATAACAGAGGAAGAGCTGAGTAATATTTGTGGATCTGCAAGAGATAAAGTGTATAACAGGGCCATGGTAAGTATATTCCAGCTTTGTGAAATGGATACTTTGTGAAGTCATTTTTTTGTTATACCGTGTTTGCGTTTTAGCATCAAATAGAGCACACTTCCTCTCACTGAGTGAGAGGATGTGATTTTTGGGAGAAATAGGCCTGAGATCTTGAAATGTCCCTTCTTATTTTTGCCTGAATTTGTAGAATGGCCTTTACCAAGCCAATTAGCTTGCTTTTGCTCTGGAGCCACTGTAATACCTAAGTGGTGCCAGCCAGGGAGAGTGATTACCAGACACTGAAGATGCAGTGTTAAAACAGCCTTGGTTCAAACTTGCAAGGTGGCTTTCTGTTTCAGGATAAGCACTGCCAGCTGCCAAAGAGATTTTGTTCAGTGCCTTATTCCCCTAACTAAAATGCCATGTTAAATGTCTTTGTTTCTTTTTGCTGGGTTCTAGGGATCCACCTGCCACCAGTGCCGCCAAAAAACCATAGACACCAAGACAAATTGTCGTAACCCTGAGTGCGTAGGGGTGCGGGGCCAGTTCTGTGGGCCGTGCCTCCGCAACAGATACGGGGAGGATGTCAGAACAGCACTGCTGGACCCGGTGAGACAGTGCCCAGGGATGGTTTATTGTGCCTGACTTGCACAGCCAGGGGTGTTGGCCACTGACAGCAGGAGTTTTAACAGAACTGCTTACAGTGCTGTAGTACATCATGCAGTCCTGGCTTGATTCACCCTGAATCAAAGAACTGTATTGTGTAGAACTTGTTGTATTTACTGCTTCTGTAGTGTTATTTGCAGGAGTGAAGTATGAGAACAGAGCAGCAGCCAAAGTATTCTTGTATTTGAGCATCAGAACAGTGTTCTCTTTTGCCTTGCATTAGTGCTTAATGCCCTATGGAAAGTAACTGTATTAGGGCCAAAATGCTGCTGTTGTGGGCTGTGATGTAGGGGTTAAACAGAGTGGAATGCTTCCTGTGGTTATGCACAAGGCAGGTAACAGAGTTTAATCCCCTGCAGACTGAGGAATTTGTTGTCTTGCACTGATTTAGACAACTTTATGCAGTGCTGATGTTCACTGCAGAACTCAGTGCAGAGCTGGGCACTCTTCTGAGTTGTGGGTGTGAGTTAGATCTGGCAGAGCATCTCAGCTGAAAGGGCTTCTTGTTGTCTCTGTTGGTGCAGACATGGAGGTGCCCACCGTGCCGTGGGATCTGCAACTGCAGTTTCTGCAGACAGCGAGACGGCCGATGTGCCACAGGTGTCCTGGTCTACCTGGCCAAGTACCACGGCTTTGACAACGTCCATGCCTACTTAAAAAGGTGAGTGTGCCACTGTGTCAGTGACGTGGTTGCATTCAGTGGGACAAGCATCTCAAAAGTGGGAGGGCAGAGATGTCCACATCCTACTTTGCCAGGTAAATCTCAAGATCGGTCTCAAATTCTGGAGGTCTGATCGGCCTCCAGAATTTGAGATTTTGCCCTATGATTTTTCTAATACACTGGTTCTTACCTGAAACAAGTGATACATCCACTCTGCCTTTTAGCTCTCAACCTCAGTGTGTATTGTCAGAGCTTCCACTAATTGATCTAAAGAGTTTTCAGTGTTTTGCTACAAGCTGATTCGTGTTTTTACTTGTCTTTCAGCCTGAAACAAGAACTTGGAATGGAAGACTGAAGCTGTGACTGCCTTTAAATTACATACTCTTTCACCAACGTCATATTATTGCCTGCAGTGAATTGTTTAATTGAGTGAGATTACAAAGTGCCTTCCCTGCTTCCCTCTCCTTTTGGGTAAAAAAGGATAAAAGCCTTTCATTTATTTCAGTATAAATCATAGTTGGGAAAGCTGTTCAATGAAGGTCTTTGCCCACAGGCTGTTGTTTTCTCTTTAAACAACTTTGCAAATCAGATAGCATCAGTCCTTGTTTTCATGATAGTAACTTGTTTTTTTCTTCCTGAAAGGAGATGGGTCTTTAAGCCATTAGTTTCACTGATGCAGCGATCTGTGCTGCAGGTTTACTTATGCTCCAAAATTGGTTACAAAAAGATACAGATGTTCTGAAAACTTGGGGTGGTTTTCTCTGCAGAACCAAGCAGCCAAGTTCTGCAATACAGACACTTAATGATCAAATGGAATCGTAGAATTCTCTGAAACAGCAGCATGTTCTTAAGTTCAAAAAGGAAGCCCTATAGGTTGCAGCTGAGCAGTCTCCAGGCACTAATATTTGGTTTTATAGAGTACTAAAAGTTCACCCTGGCCATTTCAAGGGAGATTCTCTGAATGAAAAAATGCAGCAGAAGCCGTTTGACATGGCACTTTGTGTTTTGCTGAGATGAGAGAAGGCTGCTGCTGAAAGCTTCCACAGCACTAGCATTGCTTACTGGTGAGGTGATGTGAGCGTACTGGTATACATTGTGTAGTGACCACTGTCTAAAACAGAGTGCTTCATGTGTTAAATGACTGTTTTGGTGGACTCTCTTCTCCCTGTTCTTGCTGCAGCTGCAGAGCTGCTTTGCAGAGTCAGCAGTGGTCCTGGGGAAGAGGGATACCTCCAGACCAGGGCTTGGTCAAGCAGAGGGGTGGCAGTTCATGTGATTGTTGGCCAGCTTCAAGTGGATGAAAGGTGATGACTTGTTTAATTTGGTTATCAGGAAAAGGGGCAATGCATGTTTCTGTATCTGGCTCCGTGTGACTGTGGAAGGTTCTTTCACATGACATTTGTGAAATACAAGTACAGCAGAAATGGAGCTGAAGAATTCTGATATGCTGAGTGCATGGGGTCTCCTGTACTCAGTGTTGTAGAAGAGAAAGTGCCATGAAAATTGCATCCAGAGAACCACAAAGTGTGTAAATGTGCTTAGTTTGGTTTTGGAAACTACTGTGTAAGCTTTGTATAAGGTTTAGAATGTAATGTTATAAATAATGTACAGTTGAGTAGTAGAAGAATCAACATGGGTTTACACTTCTCTGCTTGCGCAGTGTTGGCACTGTGTGTATACAAAATGATCCACAGTTCATACCTTTCTGGGAATTGCATCAGTGTGTGTGGGAGGGGAGGAGAGAGGAAGTTGGAAACAACAGATATTTATGTCTCAGACTTGCAGTTCTGTTTCATAAATCATCTCTCCTATTGAAAATCTTCTGTCCTCTCTTCGTCTGTTTTTATAGTGTGAATAGCTGTGCAATCTGAGGTGTGGAGAGTGCTCTTCCCTCTAGGTACATTTTGTGAAGAAGGAACTCATTTTAGAAATACATGTTCTGACAGATAAAAGTGGTTGATTTTTTTTCTTTTCCTCCTAATTGCTTGGCTTGCCTTCTGATTGCTAGAGTGTGAAAGTACTGTGCTAAAAGCAGACCCTTGTGTTACATTACGGAGACTGCTGTATTTAGATTTACTCAGATCTACACTGTTCTGTACAAAAATTTTTATTTTGAAAATAAAGATTTTCAGCTTTAGAATATTTTTATCTCTGAACTGTTTTTAAAAAGCGTACTGGAGCGGTACTTCTATTTTACCATTTTCAGGTGAACTTACGCTGTGAAGTAAAGGACTTGGTTGTTCCTGTCATACCTGGGGGAGCAGTGGGACTTGGGCATCTTATTGTCTCTGGCCCTGTGCTCTTGAACCAGGCTTACTCTGATATTCATGCTGCTTGGATTGAATTGTTTGGTACCTGGTGACTAACTTGTGATGGTCAAAATACACAGTGCTTAGCTGAGGCTCAATACAGGCTCTAGGCATGTGTGCTGTGTGCTTACCCTTCTGCTTTTTCTCTATTTTTTTAAAACCAGCTGCCTGCATCCTGAGCTGGCAAGGATGAGGATAAAATACTGGACATAAGTTGTAGTAATGTGGCTGCCATTTAAATTTATTTATTTATTTGTTCTTTTACAAACAAGCTCTTACGTAGCCTCTCAGGAGCTCTTTCCTGGATCAGAGAATTACCTGAGGGGCCTTGATTGCAGGCTGATGGTGAAGACTGGTTTTGACACTTGAGCTGCTTTTGTGCCCTGGGTCTAGAGACAGGAGTTGTGTGAGGCTGTGGCAGAAGGTTATACAAAGCTGGCCTGTAGTGAGAGGAAATGGGAAAGAAATGATCCAGCAGAGTGACTGAGCTGTCCCAGATAATGTTCACTGGTGAAATCCTCACGTCGTTACTCTCACCAAAAGCTGTGTTTAGGTGTGCCTTTCATCTCACTGCTGGTGATGTGAGAATAAATTTGTATTTACAAATTGTGTAGGATGTTAGTTTATGTTTTATGTGATGATTTTGAGGTGTCTGAATACAGCACTTTCCCCAAGGCCCTCTGCCACAGCTACCTAAGTGCTGTTGATGTGGACTTGAAAAAGAGTTAATGAGCTCATGGTTTATAAGTGCAGTGAATGAGCAGCAGTTTAAGAAACTTGAGAGGAAAAGGTCCTGTCAGCTTTAAAAACCAAAGATACATGGAAATGGAGTATCACAGTGTAAGGAAGAACAAAAGAATGAAGCTCATGTGTGAGGTAGAATGACTACTGATTTATTATTGAAAAAGGCTGCATGAGTTGACATTCCCTTGCTATTCAGATTTAAAGCCAGGTCTGATAAGACTTTTTTTTTTTTAACCTGGTATAATAATTGATAATATATAGTATATACTGATTAAATTGGCCATAACTTCCTTATTATCAGAAGATTTTTTTAGACTGGTATATATTAATATGTATGTAATTTGCTTCTTCCCATTCCACTTGCTTTTTAGTTAAGCCAGACATTGAAGTATTAAGTCTCTTCAAATCTTGAGAAAAAAATTTTTGTCTTCCTTAGAGATTAGACAAACTTTTTTCATTATATGTAAGTTATAAAACCAGCCTGGCAGTATTACTTCACAGGCCGAAGTAGCATGCAGTAAACATTGCGGAGCAGCACACTTGGCTGCTTAAGCAGTTATATTAGCATAGGGAACTGCAATGGAATTTTAACTTTGGAAACTACCCCTCTTCTCTCATGTGCTGATATACCTTCATTTTGTCTGCCAGCAACCTAAAAATGTATTTTGAAGAGAAAAGCATAGAGATGGCAACATAGCAAAGCATCATCATCATTTGCTTACGTAGGCAAATGAAATGAAACAGGGCAAAATGGTGGCATCTAGTTTAAGAATGGCTTGAAGTGTTTCAGGCTGAGGGAGCACAGCTGATTTTGAAACCATCTGTAATACACTGTGTAGCTGAAACTTTTGGGAAGAGAGTCACCCACTGACCTCTGCTGGCATAATCCAGTTTGTTCTCTTACGCCTTTTTGTGAGTGCAGCTCTTGCACCGCTAATGGCCCGAGCTAGTGGGGAGATTTTGGAAACACTGCCTGCTGTTCTTTCTTGTTCTTGGCCTCTAAAGCAACTACAAATGAGTGAAAAGATAGAACTGTCAAATAGAGGCTGGTCAGTCTATGGGGTCCTAAACACCAGCACCCAGATAACCTGGGCTTTGTTGTAGATACACAAGTGCTCCAAATGCCAAAGAGAGAGGACAGCACCACACTTGTATGACTGGGTCTCACTCTCCTTCCAAATAATAAGCCTGGGTCTCCTAAAAGGATGACAAAAGCCCCACAAACCCTTTGGACCTGGGAAATGGTAGGGGAATTGTATGTTTGAACTCAAAAATGTAATGATCAGTGCTAGAGGTAGGAGTCCTGAAAATGGAAGGTGAGAGAGGGGCTAGGAATCCTGTTGTGACTGGTATTTACAAGAAGTTGTGGGTATTGAATGTGTATGAAAATATGTCTAGAGTATAGAGATACAGTCATATTAAACCAGATCTTGTTGCTGTTTGGTACAGGCTTTCTTCCAGCTAGAATGGATCAAGCTCTTGTTGCAAGGATGGCAGACAATTCTGTTATGTGAAAAAAGTAAACCAGAAGTCATGGTATGGTCAGGATGGGGTAAGAAGGCATTGCATCTGTCTCTGGTAGTAGTACTTTAGTAGCTTTTGTACTGATCACTTGGACTAGAAAAAAAAATCAGTTGAAGTGTAGCTCCAGCTGTGTTGAAATGTACTGATACAGTCTTTCCCTTGGAATACGTCTACAGGTAAAACATATATCTAGTCCTGCAAGCAGATATAAAATGTAACTGAAATTACGGATTTGTGTTTGGGCTCAAGCTAGCTTTGTATCCTTTCCTGTCTCTTCATGTAACTGCGGGTACGGAGAATGAAATTATGTGCTAGGTTGTGTCCAGAGGTGTAAGTAACAAGCCTGTGGCAACCGTCCTCATTTTCTTTTAATCACATACACAATAACAAAGCAACCCTACCAGCACTCCTTTTGGCCTTCCCTTACCTCTTTTTAGCATGAATGTCCATGTAAAAGTGGTATGTTTGTGAATTGCTACATAATCTTCACAACTGAGTGACGCTAGGACTGAGAGCTTTCTTGAGAGCTCTCCCACAAATGAAAATGGTTACTGTTCATGTTTTCAGAGAATCAGCAGTTACATCTCCTCTCTGGATATCCGAACAAACTCCTGTTTGAAAATAAAACTACTGGAAAGACTATACTGAATATTTAAACATCTTAGACTTGAGAGATATTTAGATGGTTTCTACTTTATTATATAGCTGAGGTAAAACAAGTTCAAGCAGTGTCCACCATTTTGTTTAACACCTTGGAGGTTCACCATTTTTAGATGTGCTCTAAAGTTCCAGATATAGAGGCTTAGCAAAGTTCCTACTGAAATGTGAATGAACACAGGTGCTCTAATCTTACATGATTCTCTTCTTACACAGCTTATTAGCAGAATTTAGCAGTAGGAAAGATTCTATTTCTTAGTGCTTTTGTGCTGTGTATTTTTTTTTGTTGTTGGGTGTGTTGGGAGGTTGGTTTCGGTTTTGGGTATTTCTTTTTGAGGCTAGTTGTAATGTGAATGCAAGTGATAACAGTGAATCATCAGGAAAAAAAACCCCTTTGGAAATAAGCCAGAGTCAAATTCTTTTCTCGTGCTCTGTTCAATCTGCTTCCTCTTTAAAAGAAAACTTTCACATTAGCAGAAAAATAAATGCTTAGCCAGAGTTCTTTTTGTGTCCCTTTCAGCAGGGAGAAGGGAATGAGTGTGCTGAGCTCAATGCCCATGCTGGCTTCCTCCTGCCGTGGAGAGTTAACACTCTAAAGCTTTTTCTTCCCCCTTTATTTCTCTTTCCATTTAATTCTTATGAAAAAGTTGTGATGTTACAATTTCAGTATTGGAAACCAAGCACAGAGTTTTGTTGTGAGGAACTGAAATGCTTTGATGTAATCCTATTTTTTTGCCGGGAGAAGTAACTTCTAGTTTTTAAATGGTTGGTGTGGCTAGAAAACACCATCTATACTACAAAGCTCTGAAAACACCTCCAGTAAATAAAAATATACCTGTATATATGATATCTATGTGCCCATTACAGAATACAGATACAGTGTCCTGTCAAAGCCTGCTGGTATGATCTTAAGTCACTTTTCCTGTAGTTGCAAGACCAAAACCCCATTTACTCACATAGCTAAAGCCTGCTTCGGAAAAAAATTAACACTTGAATATTCTTAATGTGATTACAGTTAATTTTCATCAAGATGTGCAGACTTACCCACAGCAAGGAATAATGCTTTTCTGGGTTTTTTTTCTGTGTACTTAGCACAGGCTGGAGACACACACCCTTTCTCCTTGCAAACAGAGTCAGTTTCTTTCTTTGATACACTCACTAGTAAGTATATTTTACATTATAGCTGATGCAAGGGAGTTGAGAGTATTGTAGTCTCTTAGGTACCATTGGTTTTATTCCCACCTGTTTTTCCAGTTTCTAAAATCTCACGTCTAGCTTTTGATTTCTACTTTTCTTTCCAGTTATGAAGAAAAGTTATGAACGAGATGAACAGTTTGGCTGATGTCAGGCTTAACTAACTCGCTAATTAAGCCTGACTGCTGAAATGTAGCTTCTGTTTTCCCCTGTACAGATACCACATTATACTTTTAACATATTGGGATCCACAAGGAAATGTGATTCCTGCCATATCTTTGGGTTCCCTAATACGTAGTGCGACAGCCAGCCTCGCTGGTGCTCCCTTGCCACTTCCCAGTGTGCTGTGGCTTGCTGTATAATATGCAAGAAGACGTGGATTTTGTAAATGGATTTGCTTCTACAAAACATTCAACTCCTCTCAACACTTAAAAACACCTTGAGCTCTTTCTGCCTCAATTGCTGAGCGATGTTTTCTTGGTGTTTGCATGGCACCTAAACAGTGTTGGCTTTTTCCCTCAGAAAACAGTTGCTGCAGCCAAGAGAGGTACAAGAAGTGCCAGAGCAGGGTACTGTTGCTAGTGCTTTACCTGTAGTGGTACTGAGCTCTGCAATGCTGTGATTAGTTTGTTTTTGGGACATGGAGCACCAAAAATAAGAAGAGGGGAGAGAATGTGTCTTGTAGTTGCTTTGTCACAAAGATCATTCAGCAGCTCCCACCACTGGTGAGATGAGGGAGGTTATGCTTTGTCTGACAGCCTATCTGGAAGCACAAGTATTTTTCATCCAGTATTGTTGAGACTCAGGTTCTTTCACACCTGTCACAACAGAAACCTGGGGTATAAAGGGGCCTTCTGAGAGCACATGCTAAGTGTCCTGAAGTAGAAATGTTACTAAGTGAAGTAGCAACTGAGGTGGATCTAAGTCCTGAGGTCTTCTGTAGAGTTAATTGCCTGTGCTTTACTTGGAGGTAATGTTTGGGTGTTGGTGAGAGCCAGAGAGGCTATTCTGGTGACACAGTTACAGCTTGGTAAATGCACTGTGCTCAGCCTGGGGAAATCTAGTGGAGGCCATCAGTTTGGAGACTGAGTGTGGGAGACTGAGCTAACAGTCTCAAGACTCCTCAGGTTTCTAAACAATCAAGGGAGAAAATCCAGAAAGTGTCCATTAAATAGGAAAAAATCCTTTTGAGTACATGAATTAACCTAGTGACCCTAGGTGTACCCACACCCTGTTTTCTTTTGCCCTAAATGAAAGTCTTGTTTACACAAAAAACCTGATAGCACAGACCAGCAGTGCTATTTATGGATGTAGATAAATTTACTTTAAAATTATTCAAGTAGTGCTTTAGCTAGAGAATTGGATCTATCTAATATGGTACAGTATAGCTGGAGGTGCAGAAAACATTATCACCTGACAAAAATGTAAAGGGTTTCCTCCTGGTCCCGAGCTCCTCTGATGTGTGTCATAAGATATTGCCAATGCATGCTTTTTGTTACAGGTCACTGTTTTGTTACAGTTTTGTTTGCTAAAGTCTGCAATTGCTGAAGAAAAGGAGCAAATGATGCTGGAAAGTAAATATAATTTGCAGCCTCAGTTTGAATTACAGGTTCGTGTTCAGCATATTGTATATTTCTTTATTTTTCTTAAATCTGTTAGAAGAATATTCCATCTGAGCAATTGATCTAAAAGCAAATGAAACATAAGGCGTCATTGTTTATTCATATGTTAGTTCTCTGAGATAAAATGTGTTGTTGTATCCTGCTAATAAATCCTAAATTTTTTTTATATTATTGACTTACAAGTCAGAGACTCCAGACTAGAGCAGGCTGCTTTCTTGAGGGCTAGAAGAGACATTCACATTGTCACACTCCTTCTTAACCTCCAGACAAGCCCTTTATCTTCACTATTGTGCATTATTTTACTTTCTGCGACAGATACCCCAAATTCTGTTTTGCCATCTGCTCCGTGGCTTCAGAGGGTTGGCTATTTATTACTTAATAGCCATGGATAGAAATACAGTAAATTCTTTTCAAAATAAAAATCAATACTCACTGACATACTGCATATTGAAGAAAATAATTGTTTATGGCACACAGCTTAAGCTGTTCTGGTAATCACGTTGAAAAATACAATATTTATTCATTAGATCAAATTTAATGAGGCCTCCTGGCAGTAATTATAAAAATTACTGTAGCAGTAAATTACTAATGAGTTGTGATGTGCTTCCTACCTGTGAGGAAGGACTGGGGGTTGAAAAAATTGATATCCAGACAACACTAGGGAGGGTGAGATCTTGAGGCTAGGAGTCAAGCTCACAGCAGCGCGGAAGTTGTTCACTGCACCGGAATGGTTAAACTAAAAAAAAAAGAGGAAAAAGAAATAGCAGAGAGACTAATAATCATGAGTTTCTCTTTAAATTTAGATTGTAGCTCTAGGTTTGTTTCCAAACCGACACCTATAGGCAAGGGAACAATGTTATCAATGGGAGGAACAGACTTCTGTACCTCGTCATGCTACAAAGGCAGCTGAAGTGACCTAATTTACTGTAGTAGATCTTCGGCTGGGAACAGCTTCTTGCTTTCCAGCTGTAATAAAGTTCCATGCAAAACACAGCAAAGAGGACAATGTTTTCTTAGTGCCCTTAAATCTTCAGAAGAGTCACCTAAGATGCGGAGCTAAGACAAAGGTTGAAATCCCCCACCAGCTTGCTTTGATGCAGGGGAGTTTGACCCGGATTTCTTTTTTTCTGAGACAAAGCTTTAAGGAATGCAGAGGCTTTTGGCAGCAAATGGTACACAGTATGAAGTACACCAGGGCATAAAGGTGTAAAAATGGTGCCACTTCTATCAAAGTCCAGATTTCTGCTGGGTACAGGGTGTTGCTGCAGTAGCAGAGACTGGCTAGAGAAAGGGGTTCTGCTGCATACCAAAATTAATGCAGAAATGAATTGGCATATAATTACATTTCTATCTGTAGTTTGTAAAGGTGCCATAGATGTGACAGGTGGCCTTTGGTATTGTAAAACAGTGAATTGGCTAGGTTTTAGCAAATACTTGCTGTGGAAGATTGATTCTGGATTGAAACATCTACTCAAAATCAAATAGAAAAAGGCTGTGCATTTTTATCTCTCACAGCACAGAACTGCTCTTAAATACACTGGAGGCTTTAAAAGGAGTGGGGAAATCTAGCTTGATTTATTTACTCTTTATGTTGGTATGTTGTACTAAAAGGAGCCACTGGGCATAGATACTTCCACACACTCATAGACACTGTGAAGGCAAAAGGGGAGAGAAGTGTATCCACTCACCCTGGAGTCATCTTCCAAAACCCTTGAAAGAAGCAGAAATGCAGGTCCCTTGCACACAGAGATGCAGAGATGCTGGCTCTTGTGGAGCTAGGGGTTTCTTAAGCTGAAAGAGCCCCTAAGAGTCAAGCATTACAGGACTGACCCCAAGACCCTTTGTGGCTTTGGCCTCACACCTAAATAAATGCGTACACTGAAAATACACACAAAGCCTTGGGCAAGCTAGGAAATGAAAAGCAACAGGTCAGCATACAGCAGGATTATTTTTGTAGTTTCCATACTTTCAAGGAAAGGGTACATCTTGTTACTCCCTCTAAAAAGCAGTGATTTGCACTGGTTTGGCTAATTCACATTACCTGGCTTCCTGTTACTGAAATAAGACAAGAAGAGCTTTTGCCATGATGCAATTACCACAAGACAACACCTCTCAGCCACACAGAAATTTACCTTATTTAACTTCATTGCCACAAAATCCCTAGACCTACTCTGTCTGTGCTGTTATGTCACACTGCAGAGAAGAACCATCTGGTTTTGGCTGTGAAGATGGCATCTCTGCTGCTCGAGTGCTGAGTTCCTTTCCTAGTGCAGCCACACGTTTCCTCAGTGACTTTAGGAAATTCAGTCTTCCCCTGTTTCTCTTTTTAAAGCACGGAAATCCTCTCCTCCCCAGGCTTTCCCTTGCAGTCTGATCCTGTCTACAAAAGAAAATAAAGTGTGGTTTTTTTATTATTAGCTAAACTGAATTTGGCAATGGACAGATGTTCACTTTGCATACAGCTGTGCTGGCTGAAGATATATTTTTCTGTCTTTCTGGAGGCTAAATTAACACTGATAGAAAATTCTATGGTCTTCAGATAGAAAACACTTTAGAAACAGGAATTATTGTGGGTTGGATTTTCAGAATTGCTGTCAGCCACAGCTGATATCAGTGGAAGCTGTGGGCTGAAAAAACCTGGAGCCCTGAACTACAACAGTTTACATGAATGTAAAAATAGTTAATGACTAGCACAGGATTTTGGATCAATCCACTGTAAAAGCTCTCAGGTAAATACAAAAGGTAGACGTGGTGGAATGCTCCTATTTGGTTTTTTGCCTGTGTTGTTTTTTGATGGTTTTTTTCATTTTTTTTAAACTGCAGAATGTAGGTCTGAGGACTTACTGCCCAGAAGGCTACAAGCTTTCATCATAGGCTGTCTGACTATTGTCTAACGATGCATAATAGGTTTTCAGTTAGTATTGTGAATTCTTAGGGCAAAATGGGAGCAATTTACCTAATGTTTCTTCTTCTACACCTATGAAATTAATTTACTATATGTGGAGGAAGGGGGGGCAGGTACTGTGGAACTAAATCCAGAAACTAAATAATAATGATGAAGCTTTTAAGAGACAATGTCTCACAATCTGACATAAGTAGTAAGGTTGTTGCTGTGCGCTATTACTATAATTAAATTACATTATGCTGTTGCATTAAACTAATTCGTCAGTAATACTGTACTTAGCAGCAAGATTTTGTCACATAAATATTATGTGCCTTTAAACTTCTGCATTTTGTCTTGCAAAATGCAGGGAAAATACAGAAACTGGAGGAGCAGAATATAACATGAAAAGCTGTAGCTGTGGAAAAAGGCCAGCTGGTTCAACATGCCAGTCCTTTTAAAGCAGGTAAGTAGAGTGTTAGAATACATTTACCAAAAGGGTGGAACATGAGATGCATGCGTGAGGTGCCTGCTATTACTTTGAAAATGTTAGGTACCGATCTAAAAATTATCTTTCTAGCCTTTTCTCAAACTACAGAACACGTAAGGTTAAATCGGAAGCTGCTGAGAGTAAACTGTTAAGAAAAAACATGCAAATAATAACTGAAATGAAGCTGCAATCTTTTATCTGAACAGAGGCAGAAAAAGAAGGGGGCTACGGATCACTTAGACTATGATCAGTGAAACAGGGCAGCTGATCAGAGAGATGCAGTCTTTAGAACAATGTTAGCTTCTGCAGACCCAGGAAGCAGAATAACATTTTTCAAACTGAAGACTTCATTCCCATCGTAACAGATCAAAACACCTTTCAGAGCAGCAGATCCTGTCCTCTCTCTGCCTGGTAAGCTGTTGTACATTTATTCTGGTGCTAGTTCTTTTCCAAATGAGTTACTGGTGCTTTCATCCACATCCCGTTGACAGCTATCCCTTTCTCACCTTTGCAAAATACAGACTGTGTTAATTGCTCCTTTTTGATATCATGCACAATTACTTGGATTTTAGCAAAAATTATCAGGGAAAATGACAAGTAGATTTCTGTCCCTTTGCTTACCTCTCCCATCGACAGCCTACAGACACGCTGTAAACTTACTGTATGCCCAGCTGCTGTAACTGGGACTACAGCATTTGCTGTCCTTCCTATGTTTGCCTCTGCCTTTAAGTGTTCACTGAACCATCCTAGTCTGCACTCCCTGTGATCTAATTGTGCCGGCAATATGCCAGGATGGACATGGTGTTCATTAAGGATTCAGATGTATACAGGGGTTCTCTCCCAGTTCCTGCGGGTAGGAACAGGATGAAAACATTGTGAGACTTTATTAAGTCTTACAAGACTGCCACCTCTTGCCTCTGGCAGCTTCAGGGGTGGGAATTAGCCTTTACAGGGAGGTTATCGTCTGTAATACATATTTATGCTGTGTCCATCCTGTATAAGAATGCTCTCAGTAAAACTTAGGCTAAGCTGTAATAATACTTTGCAGTTCTTTGTTGCCTTTCATCTGAGCATTTCATTGTGCCTTTAAAAGCTTTCATTAGCTAAAATTCACAACCCTGATGTGCGGTAACTGTGGATTAACACCTCCACCACATGCAAAATACAGTTCAGAGAAGCAAGGACTGGAGTAAGTGGTTTAAAAAGCTGGAAAGAATGGGGGCTGTGGGAGGGAATTGAATTTATTATTTCCAGCTCTGTGTTTTCTATCTAAATATCTTAGACTTGGATTGATGTCCTGGCTTCGTTCTGCTGCGTTTTTAAATGCTGATGTGTGGCAAATTTAGCATTGTTTCAAAATTCTGAAGATATTCATTTGCAGGTTCATTTATTATCTGCTGGAAATGTATCCTTTGATAACTGGATGCAGATGTAGCCATGAGAGTGATATAATTGCCTGTGGAGCTAGGTATGCATTTTAAGTATTGTTAAGCTACAGGGTCTAGTTTCCCCAGGATATGTATGACTCTTGTGAATGCCAGTTACACACATTCCAGAGAAGAGAATATGCCCCTAAAGCTACAATGTCCTTCGTGCATAGCCTCCAATCCTCTACAAAGCTTACATTTCACAGGATTCAACATTATTGGTTCTTTTGGGATCAATGAGAAACTCACCACCCATCTCCAGTATCTCTGAATTACAGAGCAGAACCAGATCAAACACAGAAGAGTTCCCTCATTTATCCTGCCTCTGTAATACATCAGAGTGTGTGCTGCATTCATTTTGTGTAGGCGGGCTGGTGTCTAATGTACTCTGTGAACATATTTATAAAGGATTAACCTGTGCCTGGTGTTCCTAAAAACTGATTTAGTTAAAATACATATTTTATTCTACTTGTCTCAACCATACAAATCATTCCTGTTTAGCTTTGATGTTAGTCATTTTTGCTGTAGTGTAATACACTGCACATTATCAGTAGTCCTGCTATGTATGACAGGCTTTTTCCCCCAGCCAACACTTCTCAGTGCATTGTATCATCTGCGTCTGAGAATTTTAACCTGCAGTGAATGTGTTCACTAATAGAATGTACTGCTTAGCAAATGCTGGAACACTGAGGGTTTGAACAGGGTGCTCTTGCTTTCAAAGTGTTTAGAAGGAAACTGGGTGTAGAAGGTCAGGAATCCCAGGTGCTGGGAAGGACCTGGATGCACGTTGTATCTGGAATGCTCTGTGTGTGCACACACGCTGACCTGGCACCTGCCCCCTAAGAAGGATCCAGTAAAGTGAAGCTCCTGGTCTGCAAACATTTGCAGCCCTACCTCCCACCAGCCCCAAGTTAAGTATGTATATTTAAAAATATTTACTTTGACACAGGCAATATTTAGAAATTTGTTTTGTGTAGGAAAAGGATTAAAAGGAAATACTAATGAATAGCTTGGCAACAGGGAATTCTGGCCCTCATCTGCAATATGTGAAGATAGCCCCAAAATGTGAAGGGCAGTCTGAGAAGTTACTCTCTAGGAACTTGGGATAAAACTGAAGAAGGGCAGACTTCTGATGAAGGGTTAAGGGTAATTTATTAAAGTTATCAACCACAGGGAAAATGACCAAAGCAAACACTGGAAAACCTGTTTTTTCAGATGTTTGACAGCCAGGCTTAAGGTTTCTTCTCACCTTCATCTTCAACCAGGAATTCAGGGCTTGGTTTGGTTTTGGTGTTTTGGTTTTTATTTTGTATCAGCCTATACTTGGATAGCAGCTGTCTGAAAAAGCTCGTAGAGTTTTCAGTATCTTCTGGTAGAAAGGAATAGTGGTAGTTGATTATACTTTTGTTGCTCATCTGATTGGCATTGAATTCAAGGAGTGCAGGCCACTATAAATTCTGTTCTTGACACCATAGTTTTTGTATAACTCCTGTGTCAGATATTTTTTGTTGTGCCATCCGTCCATCTTATCCGGATATAAGAAAACACAAAAATCTGTGTGTGTAGCAAAGGGAGGAAGATTCTTCTCAGCAGCCCATCAGGCAGTTTTTCTAGTTCATTTTCTTCCCCATTGTTCAAATACTAACTCAGAAGCTTGCAAATGTTTCTGTTTCTTGCCAAGACAGTGGTGCTTTTGCCCTGGCACACATTAATGTTTTTTTTTCCCTTTTCTTGTGTTTTGAGTGCAGCTGAACAACAAATTTCTCTCTGTTTAACAAGCAACTTCCTCATATTAAAAGTTTTTTCCAAACCAAACTATCTTTTTTTGATTTCAGCACAGTTGTGCATTTGAATTTGTTAATTAAATACTGACAAGTGAATAACAGCAAGTGCAGCAATATTGTGTGCTTGTGGGCTTTCAGAACAGCCCCTCTGGAACCTGAGCCTGTCTGTCTCAAGGAGCCACGGCAGCAGCCATGCTTTGAGAGGTAGGCAGTGAGACAGCAAGCTGGCACTCAGGAAACAAGAGTGGCTCCTTCAAAGAAATCTAACATCTTTTCTGCTATTCCATGTGCATTAGACTTAACAGTACTCTCAGAAATTTTCATGCAAGTTACACCCATTTTGTACCCCTCCCTGAAACGAAGATAATTTTAAGTTTTACGGCAGCAAAATAATTTGCTGCCTGTTTTCTCACCAATGTAAGAGACTTTCTTTAAGTGGAAGTTGGCTCATCGGAGGCCATAGGAGGACATGGATAGACGGATGGATGTGTGTGTACGTGCTTCTGGAGTTCTTTTGTTCTCTCCCTGTTAGCTTTGATTGTTAAAACAGCCATTTCAGTAATTTCTTGGCTGGCTTTGCAGGGAATAAAATCTTGGTCTTTCCTGCTCCTGGAAGAGAGGTTGTCATAATGTTGCTCCCCCACTTGACTGACAGACACCTTTGCGAACACACAGCATGTTTCATCTCAAAGCACTCGATGAATATCCTTAACCCTCCCCTCTGGACCAGCCCACCTCTACTTGCAATGCTCCTTGTCTTTTCTCGCAGGATCGCAATCCTTGCCTTTTGTTCCTCCTTCTCAGGAGTTAATGCCTCCCCACCTTACAAGTCAGCAGCAGATTCTGTCAGTTTAAAACCCCAAATAACAAACCCTCCTACCCTGAAGGCCTTTTCCTTTCAAGCATGTATTTTTCTAGCCTGTGAGGGAGTCAGTGCCATAACCCTGAGTTTTCGTGGAATAGTTTCTAAGCCTGTATCTGTGTATCATTAATATCTTCCAAAGAGGGCACGAACATCCCCTCTTCTGGCAGCTCCTGTATTTTGTGCCTTCCTGCCCCTTCTCCCCACCATCCTCTGCTCCTTATATGCCCCTTCACTTCATCCCCTCTACATGTGATGTCTCCTTTCAAATCCTCATTCACTGCTGCTCTCACCTCAGCCTGCTCCAGCCGTTGCCTGACGATGCAGTCACAGCCCAGAACCCAAACATTTTTTGCCTCTGTTAAGGCGTTCCACTGTTGGTCTTTTGCAGATTTCCAGGAAGCTGGATGACCTGTGACACAAGTTTCCAACCTTTCTCTTTCCTCCACACTCTATTTCCGTATCTGTTGAATTTCTGTGGCCTGAAAAAGAAAGCATCAGCTTGTTTTTTTTTTCCTTTTTACCCCATTTAAGATCTCTGGCATCACATCCCCACCTTTCTAGATGAGGGGTTTTTTGGCACTCTGTAGTATTGCTTCTTGCTTTCTAAAATGCTGCTGCTAAGAAATGCAAGGCACATCTGCCCTGGGGATAGCTGACTGTCTCTAAGCCAGGGAGAGGAGACTGCTGGCTTAGAGGCAAGAGTTGGCTCCTCCACAGAAACGTGAAATAGGTGACATAGGGCCAGCTTATAAAGGGAAGCATTAACAGAATTCATGTTCATTTCAAAGACACAGAAAAGGATCCTGAAGATAAACTGAAGATCTGAGATTATTAGGTGATCTGACGATCTCCGTCATTTTATCACTTGTGTTTGCTGTTTCTGACATGTTTGCTGAGCCCAAGATGCTTAAACTGCCATTTATTTATTCTGATTTTTCCCCTTTACCTCCTTACTCTGTCCCACCTTACTTTAAAATGGCAGCTGCTTAGAAACCAAAGGAGTTTTTTCAGATATCTCAGATATCTCAGTGGCATGTCAGGTAGGCATAAAATAGACAGAGGGGTTTAAAAGCAGGGAGGATAAAACTATCATGATGACTGAGGCCTCTGCGTGCTTTGCAGCATGCATGACAGGGAGGATGTCCCTCCCTGAAGGAAGCTCACAGCTCCTGCTACTGACAGTTACTATGGCGTTTTAGACATGACAGTGATTCAAGTTTTGGTTTTGGTCTCTGTTGGGTTTTTTTTCACCTCCCCAAACCCAGGGGACTGACAGCCAGGCTAAGCTGACCACTCCACCAGTCCTGTCTATGCGTTCCCGCTCTGGTGCCTTCCCTTTCACCTGCTCCACAGTCCCTCCCCATACATGCTGTGTTCCAGCAGGGAGGCTGTCTTGGAGCCCAGCTGCATAACACTGCTTCACAGCAGTGATTTTGCTCCCTGGTGACTCACTGCATTTTGCACCTGATGGTAAAAGATAATCTGTCACCTTAAATCCTACTAGTTCTGCAAGACAGCTTTTATATAATCAGTGGGTACTTTTACCCTCTTTTGTCCAAACATGAATATAAGGTCCAGCTTGAATCCCCCATATATTTTTTTAAAGAAAGCAGCTGTGTTGTCCTTCAGGAAAACAGCTTGTAATTTAGCATTACTGTGTTATATCCCCTAGGCAACGCTTTCTGTCTTCAGGACATATATTTATCACAGACATCACAGTATCTCTATGGTGGTTTAGTTTTCCATCAAGGAAAGCTAAAAGAGCATTTAATTCCGTAAAGCTCTGATTGATCTTCACCACAATGTACCTCTGGTGCTTTTCTCAATGTCTCCTCTGCTGAACAAGATTTCTTCTTCCACTTTTGATCTCTCAGAAGTCTGAACTGATCTCAGAAGTGTGGGCTTGCTTTGCCTTCTAGCGCTACCTGTCTTTGTGCTTGGCAGAGCTTTCCTGTCCTTTGGTCAGCTCTGGAGTCCTGGTTAGCTCCATCAGCCAGTGGCTCTTTGCCTCACTCAGGAGGCTACCCACGGAGAATTGAAAGTATGTCAGCAAGGAAATAATCTGCCAGCCTTGGATGGCTTTCACTTTTTGTTTTCAGTTTTATTTTTGGTATTATAAAACAGTCATGGAGAGTAAATAGATGGACACATCTTAAGATGTTCAGTTAAGATGAACAGAAACATGATGGCCCCACTACTTGCTCTGAAACTTTTCTCTGTCCTTAACAGAAGCTGATTTGTTAATTGCTACTTCTTCTGGTGATCATTTCACCCTTGAGCTCAGAGCAGTGCCCTTTTATTGTTACAAATTCTGATCCCAAAAGACACAAGAAACCAAGCCTGGTCTTCTGCGTAGCAGATACTGAGTGCTACAGCACTTGTCAAATGTATTTGATCAGCGCACACAGCTTGAGAAAAAAGCAAGCAAGCAAGGAAGAAGTGGGAATGCAAATTTTAGAGAAATCTACGTAAAGTCTGCAGTAATTGGCAAGGTAAATGCAAGGCTCTCTGCTTTTCATAACACTGGTAATATCAGTTTATGATAAAAAGCTATTCTGAGTGACACAAGAAGGTAAGATATTTGCCAGAAAAATTCTTTAGTTTCAATTCTATTTTTTTATAATGGACATGAAGTGCCATCCGTACTGAATGACTGTTGGCATTCGACTTACCACTGAGCAACTGTATGTTGATGGATAAGCCAGTCTCATCCAAGTGTCAGGAAGATTATCAAAAAAAAGAGCTGTCTGTAGTTGCTCCATCTCTGAGGAGATTGCCAACTCACCCTAACAAAAGAAAACATTAGTGTGCTATTTGCGTCTCACAAAGAGACTGTGATAAGATGACATGATAAATGATAGAGGGCTTTTTTTTCCCCCAGTAAAAACACATAAGGTAGCTAAATCGTCAAGTGTAAAGAATATTTTGGCTCTTGCCACTGGGGTGAGTCATTTATTTTTTAAAAAAGGGGAAACAGTCAGAAAAACAAGAGGGTAGGTTCTGGGTTTTCACTCTAATTGTATTAAGTAATTATATGATATAGTAATTCATATACATACACATGGAAGCACCCACCTACGCATATGTACAGAGAGAAAATGATAAAGGGCCAAATTACTAACTTGCTTTCTGATATCCCACAGAAAATTGTACATGCAATCAAGCTACCATTCTGCTGGCTTGCTTGCACTAATGGCTATTTGAGTGCCCATGTTTTGTTACTCTGAATTAAAGATCGAAAGGAAGGTAATTTTAGGTGGCAAAAAAGGAGGTCTCTTAAAAAAAACTAGCTCTATGAATTAGATTTTCAGTACCTACTTTTGGAGTGGTATGCATTAACTACAGCTCTGCATGGATTTACTACAATTGTCTGTGTAAATTGCTACTGATGCCTAAGAAGCTACTTGGTTGCCCAGTTATGTGACAGAACATGTATTACATGTTAGTGCAGCAGGTACATTGCTGTTTGAGATTGCTAGATATTATGAAAATTTGGCCTTCTACGATTAAGAATATTACATGCTGCTATTCAGCACTTTCTTGGTGTTGAGAGACATATTATTACCAAAAATTGCCAAAGATGTGTGATGTTACCCACGTTCTTTTTACCTCGCTTCACTGCACTCACAGAGGCACAGTGAGATCAGGACTTGGGTGTTGCTGATGCTGCACCTTTACCCGCAGTCAATGGCCTTCTCCTAACGACGGTCCAATGCCACACACTGATGGCTTTGAAGGTGTTGATCTTTTAACACAATCTGAACCATGTGCCTTTTACAGGAGGGATCTATACAAAGTAGTGTTCATTTTTGGCATCAGAAGGTCTCTTGAGGCATCAAACAGCTGCCTCCTTTTTCTCCTATGGATTGCCTAAATCACACATGAGCACATACCATAACTAGCAACCAGATCTCTTCACAGTTATAACAGAGCAGACAAATTTCTGCAACGGCAGAAGAATATACCAGCCTTACTTCCACGTCTGCACTGAAACAGGCATCAGACCATAGTAAGAGGCCTTGCATTTTGCTTCCTAGTGTGCAGAGAGAAAGAGAGGATTTCAGTGTCCTGAGCAGTTTCATGGTAATTTTTTCCACACAAATTAAAACAAATAATTTGATACGTGGAGATGAGTTACATGTTTGGAGCAGGCAGCTTAAGAAAGCATAGGTTTTAAATAAATGAAATGACAAATAAGCTCCCCAAGTGTCACTCACAACTGCCTGTTACTGGCATCTACACTCATGCTATTTAAAGCCATGCATCCCCTAAGATTAGTAAAGCAAAGCACATGCATCTTCAGACCTAAGTTAAGTTCTTGAAGAGAACGCCTTACCTCATGTATGAGTGGATCCAGTCTTTCATATACTGGAAAACAAATCAGTTTATGTGAGTATCATTCAGCTGGTGTTTGAATTAAATACCTGATCTTCCTTTCTTCTGAAAGATTTTTCTTTATGTCGTCTAGCTCTGCCTTCATCCTCAAGAGATACCATGTTGCATGAGGCAACTGTCTTGTGTACCCACTATTGCATAAATGTAAAGCAAATTATAAACTTTGTGTATCTTAACTTTATGCAGTGAAAGCATTTCTATGCTTTCATGTCATAGTATGAAGGATATGGAAGATTTATCCTGTGAAATGGAGGAGTGGAAGACCTGTGCACATCCATGCTGCTAGAAAGAAAAGCAAATCCCGCCTTATAGTTTGAAAATAATGGCATTTTGCAACCTGACAAAGGATCCTAAATGGCACAGCACTATTAATATATTGTAATGTTCCAGCAAGATCTTTTTTCTTTGTGGTGCAAAATAATGCATATATTTATGTCTCACGTATACCAGAGATCTCTCATTGCAAATTTCAGATTGAATCCCTGCAAAAATATAGGTATGAAAATACCTAATTCGATTGAAATCAGTGTCCATAGGAGGAAAAAAACCCCAAACATAAACCCGTAGACATAGGCAAAAACTGTCTTCTGACAATTTTGAAGCCTGCTCTATGTTTTGACTGACCTTGTCTTCCACAGCTTAGGAGACTCCTTCCCCAGTGACTGAATATTTGAATTGCAGCTCTAATGGCATATGGAGTATGTTGTCTGCAGTTATTACAAAAGCAATCTCCACGTTGGGGTGCAGGCCATAACGGATGGCACTTTGGGGAGACAGCATTTTATCCATATTTTTATGGTAGCCTTCATAATCTGGGTTTGAAGAGACTGCAAACCCTGAAGCAAGCACCGATTTCCTATCAAACTGTCAAAAAAAAAAAAAATAAAAACCTTGTCACTAAGACACTGCTGGCAATCCTCATTAGACAGAATAAGGCACCTGCTTAGGCATAAATGAAATTGTTCTATTATGGAGTCATTGTTGGGAACAAGACTTTTATATCACTATTATATCCATGGAAATTAATCTAATTTGTTCCCCATTTTAATTAGCCCCTTTATGTCACACCCAAGTTCCGATGCTTGCAAGAAAAAAAGGAGGATTTTTTAAATAATCAGATTATCCTTCAGAAATAAAACAGCAGAAAGATAATTTAAATTTAAAAATAAAGAGACAGAAATATTTTAAAAAGAAAAATATTATTCCTTCCAAATTACAAAGTGCTGCTCTCTGGTGTAACATTATTATTCTGTGTAGCAACTTATTAAATGAAGCAATTTATGGTAGCATCTCTGAAAAATGCCATCCTTTATTGAAATGAAAGCAAGTAATAGCATAAGGACTGTAAAAAAAAAAGGCAGAATATCTTCTTTTAGACCATTACAAAAATACAAAAATGTATTTTCTATTTGAAAATCAATACAGTACCATAAAATAAAATGGAGCTGTGGTATCATCATCATAATTTCTATTTCAAATGGTTTGCTGAGAGCCAAATTGTGTCTTTTATGGAAAAAGAATGACGAATGGTTTAATTCAATATCACACGCATGTGTATATATGAGCTGAAATTCTGCTACAACTCAAAGCTGTTAGGCAAATATTTTAGTATCACCACAAGTTTAAAAACAACAGACATGTGGGAGTACATCCATTTATTTACACTTGTACTGACTTAAAATTCAAAATGCTCTTTGATGCTTTTAAAGTACTGCTGTGGGATGTTAAATTACTGCTGAATTCTTACTGTTCTGAGATACCTTTCAACCTGCCAAGATGCATGATGATGATGATGATGATAATAATAATAACAACAGCAGTAGTGTGGGGATCTTTAAAATAATGTGGGGCTTATTTCCGTAAGATAAATACCATTTTCACTAACCCCCGTTTTGTGATTCAGCATTTCTGATGCAATAAAGCAAAATAATGAAAGTAAAACAACAGGTTTGTGTGGGATGGGAAAGGGAAAACGAGCACGTGCATTGTCAGAATTTCTGCAGAAATTGTAGGGGGGGAAAAAAAGCTCAGGTAAGTGGCGCTTCCCTCTCTCTTCCCCACGGGGAAAATTCCTCCTCTTGTTTTTAGTGTTAGCTACATTTCCTTCTTTTATTCCTTTTTCTGATCTCGTCCTTTTGTTCCCCTTGTCTCCTCGGATGCCTCTCCTTCCTCCCGCAGCGGGAGCTGCTGGCAGCGGGGCCGGAGCGCGGCGGCCGCGGGCTGGCGCGGGGCGCTGCAGGTGAGCGGGGCGGCGGGNCTGCTGCACTCCTGCCGCCCTCCTCGCCCTGCCTCCTTCCCAGGGACAGCGTGGGTGTGAAGCCCCCGCCTGTGGCGCTGGGAGCTTTCTACACCTGCCTTGCTCAGGGCTGCGGGGGAGGAGGAGGAGGTGAAATGGCAAATGTGTTCTCAGGTGAGGATGGGGGCTGTGAACCGCCCCTCTCGCCCGCGCTTGGCTTGTACGGGCTGGGAAGGGGCTTGTTTGCTACCTGCTCCCATCACCATCTGACAAATGCCGAGTTGGGCGAGGAGCCCGCCGCCCGCCAGTCACGGCTACTGCCACAGGCGGTGATAATCACCAAATGCCCCACAGATGTGGGAGAGGACTTTTCTGCCTCCCTCTTGCCTAAACAGTTAGTCGGCCACGGACCCTTGGTCATTATCGCCGCTCGGCCGCAGTAGTGCGGGCACGGCACTACAATAAATCTTTGCATTGCTGTGGGATCAGAGGTCACCGCTGCAGGGGACCAGGGCTGGTTTATTAAACAGCCAAGTCTGTTTAAGGTGTAATTCCTCAGGAAGAGCAGTGTGCTTGTGGCCATTTAAAGGAGTTAACAGAGCGTGCCCGTTCAAGCCCGTGTTTGCTTTTCCCCAGGCACAAACCCCAGCTCCATGGGCGGACGCCCGGGGTTGCCGTCGGCCGAGTCGCCTCAGCCCCGCAGGTCTGTGACCTCTGGCTCCTGCCCATGTCACATCGCTGTCCTGCGGGTGGAAACTGCGGAAGAAAGTGCAGGATGCGCCTTGGTTTTGCTGACGCCGCTCCAGCCGCGCAGGCTCCCGCACTGGTAATGACCGGGCTCACCCAGTCGCCCGGGCGGGAGGCTCCGGGTCGGGGGGCGGGTTGCAGACTCTCCCCGCCGGCGCCTGGGTGTTGGCAGCAGGTGCTGGGGTGCGGCCCTGCGTGGGGAGTCCCGTACGCCCCCACTCCAGCGTTAACACGAGCGTCTGCGAGGGGGACACCTCCCGTGGAGGCCGGCGCTGCCGTCCCAGCCCCGCAGCGCTGCCCGGGGTCAAACGCGGAGGGTACGCGCTCCCCGCGGGGCTCCCCCG
>VXBT01002932.1:649528-778048 GCA_013400235.1 Oriolus oriolus
ACTGCGAAAAAAACTTTTTTTTTTTTTTTTTTTTTTTTTTTTTAATTTTAATTGGTGAGTTTCTTAGCATCCAGGTGGATACTCTTTCTTTAATACAGGCTTGTGTTCCAAAGAGATACTTGGTTTCTTTGACCATATCCTTGATCATACCTTATAACTACTACCTATATACACCTGTGTTTGTAAGTATCTTTTAAGAGTCAATAAGAAAATTTGTTTTCATTAAAAGCCTTCCAAAACAAAAATTAAAAAGGACAGAGGAAAATATGATAGTCTAGCAGCCAAGCCATGCTTTCCTCTCATGTACGATCCAAATGTTTTGGACCAAACCCTTAGGAATATAAATTGGTGCAGTGAACCTCACTGATTTACCTCAGCTGAAGACCTAATTCCAGTGCACTGCATGCTCAGAATATGTAAAAGATATTCCAGAGACACAAAACCACATGGTTGTGCATCTCAAGATAAACCAAACTAAGCTAGATGAAACCAAAACAAATTCTTATTCTACAGTAATTACCTGTAGTGACTGCAAATTCTTCATTTCCCATGCACGCAGACAGGTACTTAGCTAGAAACTGTATGTGATACTTTAAAACTGAAAGAAGTAGTTTCTTGTTTGATTTTTTTTTTTTTTTCTTTTTGGTGACAGAGATGCGGTCGCTCTGTGATATGATGGGTATGTGAACAAATCTTTAAGAAAAGAAATTCATTCTGCTTTATTATTGCATGTCCTGTAAAGGCTTTTAGTAACTTCACTGTCTCAAGTGGCTTTAAAATGAGAAGTTTAATACTCACAGCTTTAAGTTTTATTTGCCTAGTCAAATTTATCCAGTGCAGCATGGTGATCAGGCAGTGTTACAGGTAGTGGCTTATCAGTTATTTTAATGGGAGGTTTCCTAAACCCACTCTGGAATGAGATGTGCTTTAGGGAAAGGAGCAGGTTCCCCGCACTCAAAACCAATCGCCCTGCTGACTTCCTTCCCTGGTTTTCTTCAGTAATTTCTCTAATGTGTCCAGCCACTTTACTACAAAATAAATATTCAGAGATAAGGAGGGAGAGGGGGGAGAAGGGAGGAAAAAATAGGCCTCCCAGTGAGCTATTGATTTGAAATTTGAAACATTTTATTGATACAAGAAAAACCCAGACATAAGGAAGCAGTTTGATATTGCACAATATTTGAAAAAAATTGTGTGCATCTGTTTAGCACAATACGCTGCATAATGACAGCAATCTTCCCTGTTTGTATCTATTCATCTGATTATACAGCGTAACAATTCTTTTTGCTACACATTTATTTACTAAAGGATTTTTTTTAATGGATAATAAATTAGTAAATCAGATATCATGTGCTTGGGAAAATATGTTAGTTGACTCCCTACATGCAAGATAGTTGTAATTCATATTTTATGTGATGTTCAGCGATACTCACATATACAGATGAAGTTATGTGCTTCCCCTGTGGCAAAGACAAAGGAAGTTTTAAATCACTATTTAGTATTCTTTCATCTAGGCACATGTTATTTTGAAACGCTTCAGTTTTTAACACCGCAGTGCAGCACTGATGTAATGAAGAGCTTTGACTTACTTGAAGTATAACCCAGTGGCCTTCTTTTGATGCCTTTTCCATAGCTATTTCTGCTGCAGCTTCCTGTCCTTGACCCAGAGATACATTGTGAAGTTCTCCTGAGTCAATGGTAAATTCAAACTTGTTCCCTAAACAGAACAATATACTGTACTACTTTGAGCCAAATAATGAAGTGTTCAAACGAGCATGTGTTCTACACACAGTGTTTAAATGGCACCACATCACATGAGTCACCAAAGGGAAAAAACAGCCCTCAAAAATATAGTTTCAATAAATCAGCTGAGCTAGGATATTGTGCTGCTTTCTGGCTAGGTATTCTGTATTAGCAAAATACTCCTGTGTCTGAAAAGCATCCCAGAGTGAAACAATTGATTCCTGCTGATGGCTTCCCTACATACTGCCTATATGAATATTTCAACTGAACACGCACACTTGAAGTGGGCATGTTAGAAATTTATCTAAAGAAAATAAAGAAATTAAGTTAATGTCTCACTGGAGGTGACGTTACACACAGGCAATGAAAGGGGCTGAACAGAAGTCCTTATGCTGGCATTAGGAACTGGTTGGGTCAGAGGAGGGTTAGCAAGTTTTCAGTAGGGTCAGATCTGTTGCTCGAGTGTCCTTGTGCGAGGTTGGTGACTTGTGCAAATACAGAAGAACAGGCAGCTACCTCTGATTTCAGAAAGCAGCGAGTGCTCCCCCAGGCAGCTGCCTGAGCCAAGCACTGTAACTTTCCTCAGCCACTGAGGGTTGGAGTTGTAATGCCGTCTGTGTGTTAACATGTGAGAGCTCGGCAGTCATGGAAAGGCCTGGTTTATTTCTCTGGTTGTGGTAGAATTTCTAAGACCAGTGGTATTGCTAAGTAACTTGGTGGAAAGCTCTTTCATTTCATGATAAATGTCAGTTTTTCTCACGATTGTTAGTAACAGCATCTAGTCCAGACTGATCTAATAGTTCAGAATCTATAAGGGGACTTGTCCAGGAGATAAATACTACTGGGAAGCAGCACTGCCTTCTTTGGAAGTTTTTGTGAACATTGGACAGATTTAGTTCCAAGTTACATTTAGGCAAAGTTCCTATAAATTAAGAATTACAGTTGACAGAACTTTGTGAAAAACAACAGTTAAGGTGTAAGACCTATCCGTGGTGCATAATATTTTATCATGACTTCTATTGGGTAGAGATCGAAATGCAACACACATTAGGGTCACTCACAGTACAAAATTTATCCTTCAAAGGACTGAGACTGGTAATGCAAACTGACAGCACAAGTCATCCTGGACATTCTGCTGCCTCACAGAAATATTAGGTTGAGGAGAGAACTTTTCACTTTTCATGGTTTTAGAAATTTCTCCTTTCTGGACATTTCAAATCCATTTCTTCTGCTTATTCTATCCAGGAACCTTCAGTATCTCTGTTTAATGTAATTTATTTAACATTGTCCACACTTGAAAAAATACTATGTAGAGACAGTACTTTTGAGCAGAAGCATGTGGGTTTTAAAATCAATGTAACTGAAGTTTTTTATTTTTAAAAATAAATATGAAATACATTAAAAAATATAAAAATGTAGGGTCATTATTGTAGACACACCATGCCCTGATTTCTCTTCATGGAGAGTTAAAGAGAAAATCAAGTAAATGTTGAAACAGTGATCCGTGTAAGTTCAGAATGTTCACGAAGTAGGAGTTTGTTTTTCTGTAACTAACAGTTTTAGAACAGAACAGCTGTGAAATTAATAGAAATTATTTGTAATATTTATCAGTGTTTATTTTCTCAAAAGCTTTGGGGTTTATTTGCGGCCAATTTCCTCATTTAAAACATTTTAAAATATTTTAAAACCATGCAATAGAGCTTCTGGATATCATAAGCTTAAATCATACACATATAGAAACATTCCTTAGAGTGTATTAATATGTTCACAGATGATGGTTAAGTGTGTCAGTTTATAAGACTAGCTAAGCCTTCACCACAATATGGACAAAATTCTAAATATAAAGCTTTTCTGAAATTTCTGCCTTAACAAATTAAATGTGGACTTTTGTGTGTAAGCCTTTTAGTATGTCAGTGAGGCTAGAAACACTGAATTGTGCTGAGAAAGAGTATTAATACCACATTCCCAGGTCAGTTGAACTCAGATTTCTCTAGAAGAGGAGCAGTTTCTATTAAGAAATTGACAGATCAAAGTTATATGGTGAAACGCTTAAAATTTTAAAAGTCTGTAAGAACAACACCTAAATTTTCCACTGTTGTAAGAAACAACAAGAGAGCTCCGCACCTTTATTTATTGTGTTGTACAGGGATGTGCTGGGTTCTGTTGCTTGGTATTTAATCCAGAGGTGCATTCAGCTATGTATTAATAGTGAGCACTGAGGCATTAGAGCAGCAAAAGATAGGACAGAAATAAACTGTTGGCTGCAATTGCCCCTTTGAGAAAGAACAGGAATTTTGAGAGGGGAGAGAGGGAGTTTCCTTGGCCTCGGTGGAGTTTATTATTCTCTGGAAACAGGTAAACCAACCCTGGCTCAGGAAGATACTTTAGAATGGGAAATGTTTTGCCTTTGAAATGTACCAGATTACATGTCATTTCAAATAGTGTTCATGGCAAAGATACCCCTGGGACCACCTTACAAGAGCTTTATTTCTTGCCTGCAAATTAGTCAATTCAAAACACTTCTCCTCTCATCTCTGCCTTCAGCTCTTAATACCACACACGCCATTCGTAAAATAGCGGAGAAGAATGAAAGACCCTGAATACAATGGTACAATTAAAAAAATAAAACAAAAGACTGTAAAAGCAAGAACAAGATGGGTTTTAGCAGACAAGGGGAAGAATGAAATTTTGGTGCATTTTTGGAGGCATTTCAATAAATCCTTTTTCTTCCGTTTCAGCAGGGGCTCATTGAAACAGCTATGTTTTCCAAGTGCAGGCAGACAGACAATAGCATCTAAATTATTTTTAAGAAAGCACTTATAGCACTAAGCACTCACTACTACTACTAAATCCATCTTAGAAGAGAAGGGTGGAGGAAGAAGAAAGGTCAACAAATGTATCAAGTTCTTTGTGTAATGCCTCACTGACATTTTCCAACTCCCTCAGCTGGCTTTTATTTTTTTATTTTTTATTTTTCAGAATCCTGGTAAAATGCAGTAAAGGATTTAAGGTTATCATCTGTCTCTCTCTAACTTCTGACATCTCTTTATAACAAGAAAGAGTCACAGCCAACTGTAACAGGAGGGCAACACAATGAATCCTGGTAAGACAGGGAAGGGGGGAGGTTCAACTTTGCTGCCCCTTTGCCCCTATTTCTTCCTCACAGAACAGAAGTGCCATCTGTTACTAGTCCTAACATGCATGCATTTGATTTCCATTCAGTAATAACTATCACAGGAAAAAGATTATCAAGTGATCTAAAGCACTATCAGCATTAGCAAATCTTCCCATCCAGTGTTTTGTTTGCACTTCCAAAGATCTTGCAGATGAAATGGTTGTGGGCAAGTGTCTTAATTGCCTACAATGATTCTGTTCTCTGGTAGAGGACCATATGGTCAAGGTGTGGATCATGACCAGACTGAGGATATTTAGGTGCTTAGGTCAGAAAGAGATTTAGGAAAATCAAGCAAGAGGACTGATGTTTAGATTCTCCAATCTGAATTCACTACAGTCTTTATTACTTGGTGTTGTAATACATCATCATCATAACACAAAATCAAATCACAGCATGTTGTGTGAGGCTAGACAGTATTAAATTATAAGCCTGTTTTAAAGCAATCTGTAAAAATGTTTCTTAGGCTTCAGTCAAATTTGTCACATTCACAAGTAAAAATCCTAATACCACCAAACACCTTCCAGTCCAGCAAACTCAGTTTAAGATTGTGCTGGTTTTGACTGGGATAGATTTTCTGGGTTAATTTTCTTCATTGCAGCTAATATGGGGCAGTGTTCTGGATTTGTGTTGATGATTCAGAGATGTTTTAATTATTGCTGAGCAGTGCTCACACAGAGTCAAGGCCTTTTCTGCTCCTCACACGGTTCCACCAGTGAGGAGGCTGGGGGTGCACAGAAAGTTGAGAGGACAACAGCTGGGGCAGTTGACCCCAAGTGACCAAAGGGATATTCCCTGCCATATGGCATCATGCTCTGTGTATAAACTAGAGATGGAAGTCGGCTGGGAACTGAGTGGGCATTGGTTTGGTGGTGGTGAGCAATTGTTTTCCATTGGCATCACTTTTTCTTGGGTATCATTTCTCTCTTTTTTTTGGTGTTATTATGGATCCCTCAGCTATGCCCGGTTTTTCCTGATGTCTTATAGTTGAAAGAAATGGGGTGCAGCAGCAGATGTCTGTGAAGGAAAGATGCCCACAGTGTGTTGTTTGCAAAGCAGGGTAATGATTAAACAATTGGTGCAGTGGGATTTCTCTGTCAGAGCCTTTCAGGTATTTCAGTGCTCTTTCCTCTTGCTGTCTATACCCGATTGTTTTAGCAGTCTCTCATTTCTTCAACTTCACATCTTTTCCCCTTTGCTCTTGCTGCCTGTATGCCTTGTTACTTAAAACACTTCTATGACCAGAAATTGGCCACCTTGTCAGATGTCAGCTTTCTTCCCAAAGGCTGGGGAATGACCTCAAACGTGGGAGACACACAGCCAGTGCTGTTTTAATGTAAATAAACTTGTAAAATGGATCAAGAGGAAAAAGCCAAGAAAATGACTAGCAAATAGCTTGTGATTTAGACTAGCTTAATTTGCTCAAGTGAAATCTGAAGCTGATCTGTCTGGCAAACCTACTGATGTCTACATTGTCAAAATACATGAGACAACATTTAATTTCTCCAAATTTCCATTAATTTCATTGCCTTATTTTCTTTCTTTTCCTCCTACACCAGGATGACATTTTTGAAGTGTACTTTTAAGAGCATAATTTGATCAAATGATCCAAGGGAACTCCCTATAGATATCCATGACTTAATGCTAGATCTGTTGTAAAGGTTAGCTTGCCTGACAATGGCAATTGGTTTAACCCCAGTTAATTTTTAAATAATTAATGGAGTGTGTTTTTTCTGAGCAGAACTGTATCTTCCTTACACAGCTCAATCAGAAATGTATCAAACAAAGGCAAGGCCCAGCCATGTGTGGTGGTGAGCGTTCTGAGCATTCCAGCCTCAACCAGAGCAGGTCTTTGTCACCTTGCTGAAGTCAGTCACTGCACGTGTCCTCGTGCGAGATGTTTGTAGGTGACTTCCAGATGACCTTGAGGATACTGGGCAAGAATTCACTGGTTGGCTGATTTATGTTTCAGCATGGTAGATATTCTGTGCTCTGAAAACAACTAGGGTCAGCATCTGAATCTGAATTTCTTTGTCTTCCCTTTCTCTTCTCCATTTGGAATTTTACTTTCTTTTATCAGATTAATATTTTCATCCTAGTCCAGTTTCACATCCACGTAGGCTTTGGGCTCCTCTGCTCTGTACCCATTTGTCACTCTTTTCAGAGGGAAGAAGGAAACTCCTGGTATGGGTGCAGAACTTAGAAGAGATCTGTGCTGAATAAGAGCGAGAACACAGCTGCACAAGACTCAGCATACTTCTCACAGGCAAAATGCAGTGAAGGAAAAGATGACACTTTAAGCTAAATGAGACATCATTATACAACACTCTTTCCATTCAGCTCATTCTAGGAGGAATATATACATGTGGCAGCAGCACTCAGGACATGAAGAGCTACTTTGAAAGTTGGTGTGTTTCCCAGTGTTTAAGAGGGAAAGTAGAGAGTGGGAAAATTGGCTGTCCCTGCAGAGGTGCCCCCCAGCCACAGCAACGTTTGTGAAGCCGTTGTGCTTTACTGTCCTTAACAAGAAAGCAGCCTGGACTGGTTCAGAGCAAATGCAGTTTGTAGGAAGCATTTCAGACTGATGTTCTTCCCTGAGGAGGGAGTTTTCCGCGGGCCTGGCTGAGCCAGCTGGCAGCATGAACAGCTCAAGCTACAGCAAGGAGACCCAAGCAGAGCTACACAAACTTTTCCATATTCCCTTGTACTGTGCTGAACCACGAAGGCATGCAAGGCAAACCTGAAAATCTTAAGGCACAGGACTGCTCTGTGGGCTGCTGGGCCACACACAGAGCTGTACATACACAGAGTGGTAAATGGGAGCTCGTGCAGGGTTCGTGCTGTACTGGGAGAGCTAACTGGGCTGTGAAAGTAAGCTTTACCTTTAAACAGGCCAAGGTAAATGACAGCTGAGGATGTTACACAGGCCGTTGGGTTCTTTACACTCGGCCTCGTGCTCTCAGAAGGTTTTGCTCACTGCACTGGCCTGTAAAAGCAGTAAAAGCCTGTGACCAGAGGGAAAGTGGTAAGCCAGTGGTAGCACTAGATTAAAACAGCAGCACGCAAACACACTGACCTCTTCCTGAGAGGTAACCTCTAGTGAGAGCTAATTCACTGGATTGATTTTATTCAGCTTGTCCATGAGAAAATAGAGCACAGCAGCATTGACTGCAACTGCCCAAAAGTGCTTGTGAGCTTCAGTGATCTTTATAGTGCTTGTTTCAGCTTCCAGGTCCTTAAAGATGTTGGCAATGTTATGATGTGCTATTGTACTCAAAGTCTTCTGTTTGGCAAAAATGTACTGGCAAAAGGCACGGAATATAAACGAATCAAAGAATTTCTTGTTAGTCCAACTGATGCTTTAAACAGTCTAATAGTCAAAATTACTTAATTAATACAGGAAGACCTCATTAAAAATAGAGTTAAAATTGCTACACTAAAAATTCCCTCTTCTCTGGTGTTGTGCTTACTCCTCCAGTACTCCTTTGGGTCTTAAGATTGGTATTCCTCAAAAGGAATGGGCGAGTATTATGATGAGTTATCACCGGGATTAGTGTGATACTCATGGGAGAGGGATGTCTTCCTTCTCAGCCTGGTGTCTGCTTGGATTTAGTTTTGTATGTTTTCTTAACACTATCATCTAACTATGATTAAATGGCTAATTTGTGTCAAATGTGTCTGCACTCTTCCCCACAGCTGACTCTAGAGCTGTAGGCAGTTCAGTTCACAATCAATAACCATTTGTCATTACCCTAAACTAGAGTTAAACAAATCTAGTCAAGAGTGCCTCACAGCTGGACAATTGATATCACAGCTAAACCAAGTTAAAATCTATCTAGGCCCAGAAAAACCCAGAGCATTGCCCAGTCCCTACACTGTCATGTCCCTGTTGCTTTTTACTAATAAGTGCAAAAATCACATTTATTGGGCCATAAAGTAAATCTGAATAGTCTGTGAAATGCAGAGCAAGGATTTTCAAACCCTGCTACGACTGCAGAGTCATGAATGAGCAGCAGGTCTTGGAAACATTCACACTTTCCTAACTTCTCTTGAATTAGAGTAATTCAAAATCTGATTGACTTGTATTTCTTCATTGCCATCAGGAGGCCAGCTAACAAAAAGTATTTGATTTTCATCACCAATATAATTTGCCCAGTCAGCAGGAATACTGTGATTATTAAACTGAGAGCTATAGTTTGTAGTGCTAAGTTAAAAATTCTTGCAGCTGCAGGAGACTATAGTGTAACCTGATAAGGTATAGGATAATTAGGAAACATGCTTGAATCTAAGATACATCAGACACACAGATAAGCACTGTCAGGCAGGTTTTACATGAGGTAGTTCACAATAATTTCTGAAACTGGGTCTGTACACAAACACAACTAGATCTCATATATGTGATTAGAGATAGATTAGAAACAGAATGAGAGATGTCATAGTCACATCTGTTTAACTTTTGAGCTAAGTAATCATCTGAAAACTGGAAACGAATATCTTCACATCTCTATTAAATGTTCCAGTGCTATTTGTTGGCATTCTTCTGAAAAGAATCACTGAATATTCCATTTTCTTTGGCAGGCTGTGTTCACAGATGCACATCTTTAATAACAGAAACACTTGTTATACATTTCCAAAATTATCTGATCAGCTTCCTACAAACAAGTTTTCCATCAACTTGATACATGACTATCTATTTTACATATATGCAGTTTTCACCATGTACAGTATTCAAGATGCTTTAAAATACCTCCCATACAATTGTACATAAATGTTACTTTTATTTTAAAAATGTGATTTTTCCATGGCAAAAAAAAAATACCCTGTCGATCCATCTTTTCTTTTATGTTTTATAAGCACTCAGAGTTTCAACTGTACTTGTAAATATATGTATATTGTAATGTTACAAGTATAGATATTAATATCTAAGTGATTTGTTAAGTGTGGTTACTCTCAAGGAGAGGACATACAGACCTCGTCATCTGGAGATGAGAGAGCCACAACCTTCCGGGGATCCTCTGCCAGTATTTCACCACCCTCATGGTAAATAATTTTTCCTAATCCCTGGTCAGAATTTCTCTTGGTCTGACTTCTGCAGGTTGCCTCTTTCCTGTCCTTGTGCACATCTAAGAAAAACCTGTCTCTGTCTTCTTTGTAGTCTCTTGTGAAGTATTTACAGATAGCAGTAGGTCTCCCTGCCCTCTTGGCCTTTTCAAGGCTGAAGAACCACAGTGCCCTCAGCCTCTCCTCACAGGTTTCCTGCTATAGCCTCCACTGGAGTAGTGCCAGTAGGTTAATGTCTTTCTTGTACGGTAGGAGATGCAGTGATTAAATTAAAATTTTTCATTTATAACATCTATTATTTGTTCATATACTCACTGATAGTGTAACACCCTTTATGTCTTCTACAGCTGTACCCTCTTTTTGAGTTTTGTCGTGTTTGGTTTAGTTGGATGTGCTTCTACTTCAGCTTTTGGTTTCATTCCTCTGAAGTCCAAATTTCTCCTTGCACTGCCAGTTCTTTGGTTACATCCCTTGCCACTAACTAGACAATCCATGTTTTGGCATGTTATAGGCTTCCCAAGTGACACACCCACAACCCCCTCCCCCCCCTTTTTTTTCCTTCTCTTTTCTATTTGCAAAATCTTGTTCTACTTCCTGGATACATCTGCAGGAAGCTGAAACCCAAGGGTATGGTCCCCTCTGAAGAGCTGGTTAACACACTGCCCTTGGACCAACAAAGTTTGGGACAGAGAATACCTAGAGGAGAGGATCCGGGGTTTTAAAATGACAAGAGTAGGAAAGCTCTTCTGAGTTTGACTCTGTAAAATTTCTGACAGCACTTGGCTCTGCCATGCTGCTATATGGAGTGCTTTTGAGTTTCATCTGCAAGTCACTGAGAACAGAGGATACTCAGGACTTAGCAGAAATTATTCCCCCTTTTGAAGGATCAAGCTCTTGAAGAACCCCCACTGTTAGGAATATGACCTCTTCAGGTACTTAATATTACTTAATTAGTGTTATAAATATTATAAAGAACAAGATCATTCTAGCAAAGGTAATAGAGTTGTAACTGCAGGTGTTACAGAATTAGTACAAAAGATGGGTGTTTCCAATGTTTGTTTTAAAGTGTTTTAAAAGGCTATACAAAGAAAGGAAGCAAGCAAGCTATCAGGTAGCTATCAGCTATCAGGATTTTTTCCCCTCTATGTTTTTGTGAACTAAGATTAGAGGGAACGTGTAACAAGCATCTTGCTATTAAATTTGCCGACGACAAATAGTGCAGCTGCATGTAGTGTGCAAGAACATCTGTAGAATCATGACACATGCAGAATTCCCCCACACTGAGAGCGTGACACTATACTGAATACAATTCAGTTGTAGAAGCAATATAAATACATTTTATATAATCTTTCTCCACCTTCTCCTCCCCCTTTTGAATCATGTTAACTACAGGATTCTGTCACTTCTTCACCGGATCAGTAAAAAAATATAAAAGTGACTAAGCATTTCAGAATTATCCTCTTCTTTCATTAGCAGCATTTCTTATCTGAAGAAACAAAAAGGAAAGAATAACGAGTGTCAGAAATACAATAGACAGACACCAGAGCTTACTCCAAATGGAACTTGACATGGTTTGCAGATGCAATTTAACTCTTGAGAAATCAAAGAGTGATTTTCCGTGTCAGCATCTTGTGTGGTTGTTCAGTTCAAAGTGAGCAGTCGGATTGCTGCCAGTCTTTACTTCACCCATGTGAATGACAGCACAAAGTACTGTGATATGTGACATCACAAAGTGCTATGGAAAAATATGTCTAAAATCTATAGATTTCTAGAGTAAGGAGAATTTCCTTGCCTGGGATTTTAAAAGTTCCCACAGTTTACCGTTCAAATGCAGCTACGGTAGAACTTGGTAGATGACCCTTCAAGCCCCACATGGTCATAAAGAAGGACTGTGCCTTTTTCAAAATCCTTGAAGGCTTTTCCCAAAAATTAGTTTAACAAAATATTTGCTTCCTTCTTCTAAATATTCTATTGTTTGCTCTCTGAAATAGTTCCTCTGCAATCTCTAGATTTTAAAAGTAAGAAATTTTGTAATTGCCATTTGTTGTACTGTCTGAGGTTGTCTAAAGACTGTGTGATGATAATACCATGACAAGGCAAACACATGCATGTTATGAACACCTGGATCATCATCAACTCGTTTCTTTGAAACATCTTACTTTCAGTCATGAGGACAGCTCAGGCCTGATAATAATGTGAAGCTCCAAGGTAATTTCCAGATTTTTTATGCAGACTGCAAGGCAAGCATGAAGCTAAAAGAGCCAGCCATCTTGGTCATAATTTTCAACTCCTTGCCCATTAAATTCCTGCAACCCAACTGCAGAAACGCTACGCTTATGACATATTCCCGTAAGGATTTTATTGATAGCATACATTTTTAGTTTACCTGCTGATACTCTTTGGTCAAGTCCTTTGAACTCTTGCTTCATGCACCACCTGAAAAAAACCTTGTTTTCCTATTTCAGAGAAACATACTGTCCATAAATGAGAAGGGTTTTAAAGCATTCTGATGACTGGAAAGTATGCAAGTACAACTGATATCACCTGATGACATTTGCTTACTAGTAAGGGTATATTTATCTCTTAATTAAATTAGACATGATTCCTCATTTAATAATACAGTGATTTTTAACATCCACTTCCTGGTTTGCATGTCCAGTAACTGCTTGCATGAGGTACACAGCCATGTGCATCAGCATAGCAGAAAGGAACAGCAAACATCCTGCAGAGCTGGAAATGCTTTTATTAACTTTTCAGTATCCACAACTTTCTCATGGAGAGGGGCACATTCGGTGGCCAGATGTAACTGCAGTCAGCTGTGGCCACTCCAAGCTAGAAATGAGTCTCTGAGCATCCTGCTCACTAATCCTTCCACTGCAGTGCCTGTGTTCTGGCTGGTCTCTTGGGAAAGTGCTTCAACAGCTCCTTGTAGTCTTGGGCTCCAGTTAATAATATAAACAGTGGCACAATTTAGGGAGTTGTGGAAAAATGTACCAGGGAAAGCCACATTGTAAAATGTAAATATGATATGTAAAATGGAGCACTAAAATTCCCCTCTTGCAGATTTCACTCGAAATAAATTAAAGAGTTTTGTGGTGATTTAAAAAGTTTTATTTTATTTTCCTCATCATAAAGATGCAGTGATTCTTGGAGGGAAAACACATACACATGGATATATTCACTGTGGATAAATGAATTGAAAAATAAAGATTATGAAATAAATACCGTTAGTTTGGTTTAGACTCAGAGGAGCGAAATTCAGCATCAAAATGATTAATATTGTAGCTGATCTAATTCTTTTAGTTATTTTTCTTTGCTTGTATTTTTGCTGCTGTGTCTTGTTGTTTACAGCTTCTCAGCCAGAAGAATATCCCAAAGCAAATTACTGTCAGAAGCCAAAAAAAGTATCCATAATTCATCCTAAAGCACTGTCAACTTAATTTTAAAGTAATTTTTCTGCTTTATGAGTCCAGGCTGAAGTGGTAAGTTTGCAAATCCATAAATCAAACCATAGGAAATAAAGGAAATACATACCTCTGTTTAAAATATTCTATTTTCCTTAAACTTCATTGTAAGCATAGTTTTTGTTAATTAAACTTCAATTACTAGAAAGAGAAAAAAGAAACAAAATTGTGAATTGTATTCTGTACAAATCTGTGTTGTGACTCCAGAGCCATCTCCTGAGCTATAGAGAAGTTTTTCTAGATTTATAATAGCAGAAAATAATTGAGATTGTGTATTCCTCTGAGCACTGTGAGGAGCATGTGTGTGTGAATTGGGCTGAGCCTGTTGAGGCCTGGGCCTGTAAAAGGCTCACTGTCCTGTCAGGTGTCCTGCATTTGCAAGTGCTCTTCTGGGGCCCTGTGCAGGTGTGCAGACACTCACAAAATGTCCTCAATTTCCAAATGGCTCCAAACTGACCTCACACTTCTCGAGTAACAATGAAGCTGATTCAAGTTCTTTAGCTGTGAGAAACACGTTAGAGAGCAGGTGTGGAAGCCTTCTGTGGAGAATCACTGAAAATCTGGTGAAACCCATGTCCCCGAGTGCAAGAACAGCAGCCTGGCAGCAAGTGTGAGCATGGTCTAGTTTGTGCTCTTCTGCACACTGGGGGAAATCGTGCAGAATTCCTGGTCCCAGGACTCAGTTTATCCCCACAGAAGGAGCGGAGCCCCAGTGTGTGTGTTCCAGCTCAGAACTGCCACCAGCAGCTACTGAATAGCAGCCACGTTCTGAATCTCAACACACCATGAAAATCCTCCTTTAATCAAATACTCCTGGGGGAGCGAGAAATTCAAGATGATGCACTTCCAGCCTGGGCTGGTGCACACCACTAGGTCAATACTCGGCATAAAGAGCTTTTTGCTTGTCGATGCGGTGTGGGGGTCGGGGGACACGACAAGCAAAACCAACAGGCAGCACATGAGGTAACATGAGAACATGAGGGCAGCAAGAAAGAAGAGGCAAAGGTACAGGACTGAGTGGGGCACTGTGGTAGCTGGATTAGAAAGCATTTTGCTTCTCAGCTTGAACTGTTTAATTAGGGAATTTCACAGTAATTTTGACTAAGCTTAACGAGTAACAAATTCAGTGCTCTGGCTCACTAAATTCTTTCTTGCAATCTAAATAAGCTGCAAAGCTTGGAGCTGGAGGAATTCAGTGGCTTAACAGCCTGCACTGTAGGTAAGTGCTGTCCTATGGCAACCTTTTTGGGGTCAAGTGATTTAGAGAGCTTAGACAAGGCTGGGGTTCAGGATCCCTATATTCAGACACAATCCTGAGTAGCAGAGGCTGTGAGGAAATATTTTCTGACATTTACTAGAGGGGCAGGGGAGGGAAGGGAGGACTCAGCTCTAGGAGAGATAGTAGGTACCGCTAAACTAAGAGGAGGGGAAGGGCTCAGGAATATAATGAGGAGGTGGGGGAAATGACACTGGAATAAAAGGGTGAGTATATGAGATACACACTCATCCTGGCCTTCCTCTGTTCAAAGCACTCCCTCCAAGGGTGGGTACAAGACTTGAATAGAGGGGATGGATGTCAAAATATTTCCATAAGGAATGTAGTGCAATAAATCAGAGAAAAAGGGCAGAATGGAGGCACGGAGCAAACAGTAGGAGAATTATTTAAGTTCTAAGTGAATGATTATGTCTCCTGAGTGATTACACATCAGGATGGTGGTGTGTTGGGGAAGATTGTTCAGCTAGATAGGAAGGAGTACTCAAATTACAGTCACTGAACTGTAGAACATGCAAGGGTGCAAATAAGATAAGAAAAACAGACAAGTAAAAATCCAGCTGGAGTCAATGTGTCTTGGGCACTGCAATCCTTGGGAGTTAATGTAACATACAGGTGTAGGAAGAGTTTTCAGAGGAAGCTACTTTGAATACTTGTAGAACATAATCAGAGAGAGAGCTGACTATTAAAAATACTCTGAATGTAACTGGCAAGTACTGGGTTAAGTACAAGATCAATAATTTCTTCCAAGTTTCTGCCAGAACAGGAGCACCAGCAAGGAACACCTGCAGTATGACACACACCTATAGAGTCATCCCAGTACAGGGCTGGTGAAGGACAATACAATGCCAGTATGTGGTATCCCATTCATTATAGTGTGATGAATGGAAAGAGGAAAGGGCTTGAGCAGAGTTGTTATGGTTGCTGGGGCATTAACACCTTGGGCAACATCAGGCATTCAGAAGAAAGAGAGTTGCCGTGTTTCCTTCACAGCTCTGCGTCAGTTTTTACTCTCACTAGCACTTCTCCCTTTTTGACTCAAATAATTTACATATTTGAAACAGATGTGACTCTTGTCCAGTTGTTCCCCAGTGCTGAGGTTTGATCTTATGCCAGTGATGACTGTAAATATAAGACCACGGACTTTTTATGTGGCCATAATATTGCCAGGAAATGCTGTCACTTTTCTGTTTAGCAATTGTTGTAGTATCCATCCACTCACTGACCAGATCAAGACTTTTTGTTCCTGTAATAGGGACATGGAAAAATAAAGGTTAAGTTTTAAATTTCTGCTTACAGAAGCTAGTATGTCTCAGAATTCACTCACTTGGTTTTTTGTAAAAAAAAAGCAGTATCACTGGGGAAAAATTTATTTGTCCTTACTTCACCCAAAAGTCAAGGGAAAAAAAAAGATGAGGATTCCTGCACTGAATCCAAAAGTCCTTATTTGGCCTCCAAGAGGTTACTGGGAACTTAGTACTGGGGAATTTCTGAACTCATTTTTGCTCCCTGTGGAGCAAGGTCAGCAATTACCGTACAAACCATTGCCAGTTATTCTTTCAGATGTTTAAAATTACAGTTATATTGCTTTATTTATATGCTTGTATTTTATTTCCAGGTCTTTTATGAGAACATGGAGCTGCATGTCACAGCACCTTTTTTCCATGGGTTAAGGGAGACTGTTCTAACACTCCCAGCTTCTGCTGCCCAGGTACCTTCTGCTGAAGCAATCCTTTGGTACCGTGGAGGGTCGGTCACACAGTGCTGGTCGGATTATGTGCCGCCTGTTATGTCCACAAGTATCTGAGAATATAGCAAGGAAAAGAGAATAACAAAGCTTTAGGGGTTTGCTGTCCCTAACAGTCAGTGCAGTAAGTTGGAACAAGCTGCAAAAGCCCCGAGTTATTTTCCTCAGTAGTTCAGTGTTCAGGGAGACCCAGAGCATAGGGACAGTTGCTGCCCTTCCCCAGATGCCATTTCCCCCTTCCCCAGATTGGCTTTGTGGCCAAAGTTAGTGATTCATAAGATTCTGCACTGATTTCGCTGTGAGCTTCCACATTTGCATTAGTAAAAGCTTCTGCAGATTCTGTAGGGAGATTCTTAGTGAAATTGCAGCACAAAACATTGATATTATGTAATTATGTTTCATCTTAACTTAAATAAAATTGTTACTTTAAACTTGCTCTAAGTGGCTCACAATGTAACTTTTGTATGACACACCTACAAAACAAATGAGTTAATCACAATTTGTGTCATTTTTAATTTTTCTCTTTCATTTTTCTTTCAGTCATTCTCTCTTTGTAATTAGCATGAAGACTACCCTTCAGTCAAAACTAGCCACCTGGAAAGTTTCAGCTTGTAATATGCAGGTTTTTTTGTGAATTATGAATGTGCAAAAAAGAGACCTTTCTCCTTACACCCACTTCCTTGCATAATTCAAATATGAATGAATGAATTTTATTCAGGCTTGCCAAAAAAAAAAATCATATTTCAGCTGATAACAAGCATGAAAAATTTCAGATGAAAGGGATTTTTTTTTTTAAAAAAAGAATATTCTGAGCATGGGAGAACAGCAAGTTAAGACAGAAGTCTCAGTGCAGCCTTAACTATAACAATTGCTATCAAGCAAATACTATATCCAAGCACTAAATCTTGCTTTGTGCTGCCTTGGTGCACAGTAGCAGGGACAGAGTAGAATAATAAAAGCTGGTCCCCTTGTGCAAACAGCAGGGCACAGCACTTGACAGAATACAAGAAGAAGGTGAGCCTGCCTACTGTTCTGGTTTGCTAACCATATTCCCAGGGTCTGGGGGTTAGCTGTCGGCTCCAGCTCCAGTCAGACAGCAAAAGGTACTTCAAACACTAGCAAAGGGAATGTTTTGGCCCTTTCCATTTTACCAATTCCTTGCCTCCAAATATACTGTTCAATATATGAAATAAAGTATTTGAAGGAATTCATATAGGCAACATGATGGTTTAACAGGTCAAAAAGGGAATGGAATCAGTGCCAGGCTTTTTTCTGATTAAGTGTGTATTTAAAAATATATATATCTGTGAAGAAGGTATTGATTTGGGCTCATGCCAGTACCACTTTGAAAATAAACTGTAACAGTGAGGAAAAGTTACCATCTGGGACATTTCTGCATCATATTTTCTCTTGTTTCTAATAAAGCTTTGGTGATAAGTCCAGCTCTCCTTTTGTACTCAGAAAACAGGATTAAAACTCCCATTCATTTACTATGGGTTTCTTTTAAAACTACACATTACAGTGGCTAAACAGTAGTGAATGCTAAAGTATTACCTTGCAGATTCACAGATCCACATCAATTAGAGGATCAACTGAGAGGATTTGCAAGTGGCAAGCCTGGACATAAAAAATCCCCTTCCAGTCTGACGTGAGTTGACTGTTGCAAGTTGAGCTTGGCAGCGAGTGACCAAAATTGAGTTGTCAGCATCCTCCTGCATAGTGGAAGAAGTTGTTGCTTTCTCGTGCAGATGCAAGAGTTTCTGTGGGAAAACAGAACATAATCACGGTGCTGAATGTCTCTGTGGATTGGTAATGTCTCTAATACATAGATCACTTGTGCAAATTCAGTCCCAGCTGGATGGGAAATTATTGAAAATGGTTGTTGTTTGATTGATATAAAATGAGTTGTCAGCTTGATTCAATGCCTTCAGGGCAGATGTCCACAGCATTATTGGCACCTGTCAGAAGCAAAGAATTCCTTGGTACAGAGTAACAACTACTCATGCAACCAACCAAAACAGTCCTTGCGTGCCAGGGCTCAGAGAAGAAGGCAGAAAAAAAAATATTTTTACTTCTGGCCAGGATCTTTTGTGCCATAAAGTCAATAAGAGATTTGACATGACACTTGGTGCAAGCTTTTCCCTGGGATCCTGGCTAGATACTATCAGCTCTTCTGCTGTTTGGTCAACACTTTCCCTAAGAATTAGAAGAAAACTCACACATTTGGTTACTTATTATTATTATTGTCATAGTAAAGGTGTATTTATAAAGACCAATTAATAAAGAAATTTTTACATGTTTGCTTATAAAAATGCTGTGAATAATTTTATTTTTGTATTTCTTGAGAAATTCTCCTTACAACAATACAACTAGAGAAATAAGAGAGTATATTCTCAGCAAAAAATAAGACAAAGAAACAGCCAGGACTGACAGTACAGCAGTGTCAGTATTACACTGTTTGCTAAGAGTAAACAGTGACCTATTGTTTACCACAGAGCAGATTAAAACCGATTTTTTCCTGTAAGTCACTAAATAGCTGTCATATGGTTATTACTGCCTTTGACCAAGTGTGGTACAGCTAACAGGAATGAGTTCTATTTCCCATCACCAATCTGTCGAGCTGGCCACCTTCTTCATGGGGCTGGTGCTTTGGGAGGTACTAGCTGAAGGACTTTCCATTAAAACTCATTTTACTGTCTTCATCTAGCGCATGGCTCAACTTTCCTTCTTTCCTTTCATCTCTGTTTCCTCCTTTAGATTATTTTTCATTATGCCTCCTCCCCCAGCATACCCACACTTTGCCTTTCATCTCTCTACGTATGCTATTCCAGCACTTGTCAGGCCCAGCAGGAGGCACATGGGAGAACCAAACAATATGATATGTTAGGTGGAAGAAAATATTGGAACAATCATTTATTGTCACACTTTAAAGAGGTCTGCTATGTTATTTATTTTATTATTCTGTATTAGGTACATGGTTTAGTTTTACAGGCATTATTAATCACTAAAATACATTACACTTTCAGCCAAGATGTTAACGTTTTAAATGCATTCATCTTGCTTCTTTAAACAGAAACAATGGGCCTTCTGCACTGCCCTCCCTCCCCTTTAGTCAATAAATCCTTTCTATTGATTCAGAAAATAACTCTTAAACACTGTTTTATATTTTAAGTTCCACTAGCCACACTCAGCCATATAATTTTGCTTAATAGCAAATGGATCTTCTATTTTTGCTGTTTACTATGTGTTTGGTTATCAAACTCAGCTTGAAAGTATTGGGTAGAAGAGGACAAAACCTATAATGGCAATGAGCCACCACAAGAGATTTCCTAAATGAATGTTGCAATAAAATAAAGTATCTGTAAAAAGTGTATGAGTGTGTGTGTATAAAAAGCACTTTCATCAGTAGATGAATGATAAATAAAAATCTATCAGTGTGTATGGATTCCCTTGAGCCAGCCTGGATCAACAGACAGTATGGATTTTTGATAATTCATGGCTTTGCCATTATTTATTCTCTCCTGAAAAACCCATTGCAAATCTCAGAAAGCTAATTAGAGAATTATCATGTTGCTTAACTAAGTAGTGCAAATTGTATTAGATTCTATGTATCCCAACCCTGGGCAGAATCATTAGTGTTGTTTAATTGTGACAAATATAGTCATTGCATTTTAATAAATTGCCTTCATTGTCAATATCTACAATTGACTACTTCTCTTAATGCTCGTGGATAGGTTGGTTACCAGGTAATCTTACAGTTAATATATACCACAATGAAGCAAAAATGTAAGAAAATGCAAAGGTCAAAACCATGTTTCTATTATGAAAAAAATGAATGATAATGACATAATTTTTTCAGCTCATCAGGTTCTTTGCTAAGTGCCTCTGTTATTGCCAGATCAGTAGTGTATAACAAAGAAGTGCTTTCTGTAGGCTGCTTCATTAGCCTGCCCTGTAGGACCTCACCTCAGACCTTTCACTAATCTGTTGGCCAGCTCAATAGCCTTGTTAGTTCTATTCACTTCTTCCTGGCAGCGGATTTTCTCAGCTGTAGCTCTCTCAAAGGCAGTGGTTAAGGCAGCCAGGATTGTGTCTAGTTCCTTCAAATAAAAACAGTAACAAACAACTTTGGACATTGTAAGAACACATAAAAATATTTCTGCTATCCCATTTTGTATTGCTGAAAGTTAAATTACACAGTGCAAGAAAGGCGTAAACGTTAACTGCACTCAGAATTTTGTTTAGGTTGTGGTCCAAAGGTGGATTCAGGAAAACCTGGGGAAAATGGGGCCGGTGTTCTGATTTCCCCCGGTTGTTCAGAACAGCCTTCAAGATGAAATTACAAACATGATCTTATATCAGTGAAAAGGGAATGTCCCCTTCTCCCTGAGGATTCTGAAATGATATGAAATATATTTATTATTACAGCTGTATATCCTCTACAGGAGATCCAAAACTTGAAAAGACAGCTGTTTGGAAGCTAAAGAAAACAGAAGGGTTTAAAGATGATAGATAAAATACTTGAAAAAGCACGAGTCAGTGTCCTTTGCTGACTTTCAGTTAGATTATGCTTCCCAGTGCACAAACTGTTCTGAAAACAGCCTGAAATCCCCAGCCACCTTAGATTTGGGAGCAAGCAGCTCAGTGTCTGGTACATCAAAGCATTTAAGCACACAAACAGTCCCACTAGGTCAAAGCCTTGGTTATTCCCTGAGGGAGGAGTGGAAGATAATTCAGCATGGATGACTGAGCATGAAGACAAGGCAAGAACGACGTGCAACTCCAGAGAGTCACGGGCAGAGCACCCAAATGACTCCGAGTGCAGAGGATGAACTGGCTGGGGAGCCGATAAAGGAAAGGTCAGAAGGGTGCTGTAAGGCCCCAGCACAGCGAGGCACTCCGGAACTGGTGTCACTGGGTGCACGTGAACAGAGCCACTGGCTGGTGCTGGGGCCATCTGTGCAGCCAGAGAAACGATTCCCTCCAGCAGCAAACATGTATCCCCTTCAGCCTGGCAAATGTACATCTATGCAGCTCTACTGAACTCCCTAGTATTCCCCAGGGAAAGTCAGAGCTGAGCATGGCTCCTGGGAGAGGGAGCAAACCTTTATCCCAGTTGTGCTCCTGAGAAGCTCCGTGCACCTTGGGGAAGGCCAAGGGGTGCCTCTGGGAATCTCCCTAGAGAAATGCTGAATGAGTGCCTTAAATCTTCCTGCCTTGAGGACACCATGAAGTGGAACCTGTGTGTATTACAGGACATTAAAAAGACAGATAGCTGTTTTATTGGGAAGGTTTGGAGAAATTTGGAGTAAAAGCACAAGCATTTCTAAGTGGGGCCCAAAGATACCTTTTAAAGAAGGGCCCAGCAGTTTTGCAGCACCCATACTGAGCAGCCTAAAGGTATTTGTCAGTATAATTTATCACAGGTTTTTTTTATCACAATAGTTTTATCACAGGTTACCTCCTACTGCTGAGTGCCCCCATGCGAGGAGAGCACGGGCAGCGCCTGTGTTAGAAACGTGTCCTGTTGGCCAGGCTGAGGCACGCTGACCGAATCCTGCCTCCCCTTCCTGCACAGGGAACACCCAGGCACCGACTGAGAAGTCTCCGTGCACGAAGAAAAGCACCTGCTGTGGTTCCAAGGCACATTATGTGGCTGCAGAGGCTGGGGATGTGATCCCATCATTTACCTGAAACTTTAAAAAGTTAGTGAGTGATAAATTATACTGACAAATACCTTTGCCGGTATTACAATGAATCATGTAAGAAATACCTCTGACAGAGGAAGGCAATACAAATAATTGAATTAGAGAGACTTCTAAAATGACCAAAAAAAGTATTTTTTAATACATCTAGTGCTCCTGACTCTAAAGTTCATGTCTTTGAGCCCATCAGGAGTCCAATTTTTCCCAAGATTTGTGTCTTCCACCACAGTGCACTCCTACAAAGCTTGTTGCTTGATATGTGTATATACATTGCCTAAACAGAAATGAAGGATGCCAAATGGGTAGCAACAGGTCTGTCTGCAGGTGAGATCAAGGCACCTTATCTTTCTCTCTCTTTTTTAAAGCACTTAGGCACTGAAGCTAAGGGGATGCAGAGAGAAAAAAAGTGGAAAATCTACCTGCTGTTCTGAGCATGGATGCTGCAATGCTCATGGTGGGGAGCAGAACTTGCTTGAAGCTTTTTTTAGAGGTCGTTCAGGAATTAGGAAGGATTTTTTACTGCAGTTTTGGCTCTCCTATGCCAAGCTGAAACACATTGTGTGCTTCTCTGCCCTCAGACCATTCAGTGTTTGGCAAACCTTCCTCTAAAAGAAAAAAATTAAAAGGAGGTATTGGAAGCAAAAATTTAAGTGGAAGACAGAGACATAAAAAGCCACATTTGTGTATTTATATGTATATATGTCTCTGTATGTGTGTGTATGTATGTATATGTTTATGGTTGAACAACAGAAGAACAAATCCAGTTCATGAAGGTCAAACCCAGAACTTGTGAAAGGTGCCAGAGGCAGTGAAAGTGCTGGCAGGAGCCATATGGTGAACTGGAAGTTGCCAGCTCCTCCATGAATTTTTTCAATGTTTTTTCATATGAAACACTGTGCCAGGAAAAGTATGTAGCAGATCACTGTCGGGTACCACTTCTTCCGTCTCATGCTTTTCTACCTCATTTGCAATAGGAGCACCCCTTCTCAGTACCTTTACTCAGCTGGCAAGTTATCTGTGATATGGAACTGATTTGGGCAAGGACGGAGAGGCCAAGCTGCAGGTGAATAGCGGAACTGCACAGAATTACTTCCTATTCAAATGGAAGCCCAGAACAATCAGGCCCTTAATGTGCTACAATTCATTTGACTATCCACATTTTTGACTTTCTGTAAATAATGTGCTAAATGGATAAAAGAATATACCATTTTTCCTTCTTTCCTCTGAGTTACTGATAACAAGACAAGTTCCTTCCCTTACAGTTTGTGCATATAAATGTGATTAATGTAAAAAAAAAAAAAGGTGCCAAAATCTCTTTATCTTTCTCTTTTTTTTTTAAAAGCATTGCCCTTTTCAAAACAAGGGGAAATTCAGTATAGTTTCAGTGCCACAGTGATCAAACAGTGTCACATCACTATGGCAATTGCTGCCCAGGCCAGGAATACAGATCAGCTTTAATTGTGCAACGCCTTATTGCTGGTGCATGTCAATCAGAACCTATGAATTGAGAAAAATTTGCTCTGTTCATTCTGTTAAATGATGTATCCAATTAAACCTGTTAGAATTCATGATCTTCAGTCAAGGTTAAATGAAAGTAGTTACTCCTGTCAGCTAGGTGATTAAATGCTGCCTACATCAGGCACATTTATGTGCAAAATTAAAATTTTGGTATAAAGCATGAATCTTTATGCATGCCAGTTAATTATCTTGCAGTTCCTCCATTTATTAAATGCCCACTGCATTTCTTCTTAATCATCAGCTTCCTTTCAAAACTTATTTCATACACTACATTATACCAAATTTCAATGTTTAAAATGAAACGCTTTCTCAATGAAAACTTCCTCTTTTCAAGGGTTCGGCTGTTGCTATGTTACTAAAGATGGCCATTAACAGTTTTTGAGTCATTATGCAGAAGGTCTATTCGTGTTGTTTTGCTCGATTCGGAGAGAGCGTTATAGGAATCCCTCGAGTTGCTGCTGTGGGGCAGTTCCTCCTCCCCAGAACCGAGTTCTGCTGCACATCAGCCAGCTCCAGGCAGCGCTAAGGCTGCCACGGCCGTGCTGCCTCTGCCAGCTCGCACAGGACAGGCAGGGCAGCGGGGCAGCGCAGCACCAGGGGCTGTGCCCGCCGGGCTCTGCTGTCTGCAGCACCGGGGCCAGCACGGCTCTGCAGTGGGGCCAGCGAGCCCAGGCTGCAGCTGCAGGTGCCACAAACACCACAGCCTCCAGGCTGGGCACCACTGGCGACCTGCGCCGAGGGCTCAGAGGGTTGGCCCCTTCCCCTGCCAGCCTTCAGAGCTGCCTCAGAATTCCCTTTGGCTTGGCAATCTAATGCGTCCTGTCTGCCCCAGGCAGCTCCCATATTGCAATATCATATTTTAATTAGAAGAAAAATTATGTGTTGCATGCTTGAATTAAATTAAATTGCATATTTATATTTATAAGACACAGTATTGGCAGGATTTAAATGCTATATGAATTGAAGAACCAGAATACAGGTGTATTATAGTGATTTGTAGCTGAAACATTTGCTAAAAATGCACACAAAGCAGAGCAGTACCAAATGCTAATTTAATACCCTAAGACAACACTCTGCGCTCTTGCAAGCACAATTTCCCATATTCCATGTGAGCATTTATCCCCTTTCATTATGAAAAGGTATTAAGAACCTTTGTTACAAACAAGCAACATAAAAAATATGTCATACCACTTCACAACTACTAATGAATAATATCATTTAAAACAGACTGGGAAATAAACTAGTATAACACATTCTACTCTACTAGTACTATAAATATTCGCAAGGTTGTTATTAAAGATAAATGCACACAGTAATTTTCTACTTGTAGGTTTTACAGGTATAATTTTGAATCATACAATATTTTTTAAAACACATCACAAGGATGGAAACCAACAAAAAGACTGACTGGCAGTGATTCCTTGTGATCAATAGCTGACGTCTCCATCTATCTTTGAGGGCCCACATAAATTATATCGTGGCAGTGTGAACCTTCAAGAGGAGTGATGTGATTAACTTGTTCAGGGTCACAATGGGGAGCACTGATCACACGGATTTTACACCTGTGGCACTGCTGTTCTGCGGCCGCATTTGCAGGACACGTTCTGCAGGTGCCAGCGGCTGCCCCGAGGTGCTGCCAGGGGGAAGGAGGGCTTTGGACAGGTCAGCCTCAGCTTCATATTCCTGAAGGGCAGCTCATTTTCCCTTCACTGAGATTCAAAGCTGAGAACTCTGTTTCACAGCAGGTGACGGTATGAATGTCACACACAGATCCGTGCCCAACCTGAGAGCCTTCCTGGGAAACCCTGGTGCAATTGCAGCAGTGACTGCACCAAGCTGCCCTTCCCATACCACAATAGCCTCCACTCCAGGCCTTGGAAAGCAGACAAAAAGACCCCTCCTCTGCTGCTCCCCTAGAGCTACAAATAATGGACTTCTCTTTCCTGGCAGCTGCAGTGAAAACCGCAGATATTTTTTCCTGTTTTGTTCAGCAAATATAAGCTGTAAGTTAAAGCCCAATATCTTTAGATACCTCAACAAAAGAGGAAAAAAGGGAATCCACACTTAAAGAGAATAATTCCTCAGGGGCTCTGACAGGAGGTGGCGATGCGCCAGGGAAGGTAGTTGGAGAATAAGCCTCTTTGTAGGATTCTGGGATGTCTATTGCTGAACTGCTTCAACTCACTTGAACAATCTAGAACTCATATTTAATTCTTCTTCTTTCTCTGCATGTTCTTACTTTCACCCCAGTCCTCCAAAGCCAGATATCATAAGCTGTGAACCCCAGGCCCAATGTGCCTTAATGTTAGCCCGTGAAACAATACTGGCAGGACAATTTATTTCTGCTCAAAACAATTTCCCCGTCCTAAAATTGTGATTGTTAGGTTAGCATCCCATTGAGATGAGAAAAGGAAAGAGCTGCACTTTCAGGTTGTGCCTAAAATTTTAAGGAAGGCAAGCTGCACCGATTTATCCTTGGCATACTGTTTTATACCCATAAGAACAAAAAACTTCTTTTTAGTGGCAGATTAAATTGTGCAGAAACAGACTGACACTGAGAAGGCAAACACCGCAGTCTGCTGAAACAGGCTGAGTCTCACATCAAAGGCTGCTTGGCCACAAAAATATAAGTGTGTACACACACACTCTTAGTTTATTTGATTTCATAAACAACTTTATATTTAAAACATATTAAAAGATATAAAAAAATAAAATTGGCATGGAATTATATATTTTTAGTAGACAGATTTTCAAAGAATTTGTGATTTAGATTATATTCATTTTCAGGAAACTTGGTTAGAAAGTAATTAAATGTATTTTACCCATTAATTCTCTCTTTTTTGTTGTTTTGCATTGTGCTACTGAAACAAAACTAAAAACTAGGGAATGGAAGGATTTTTTTTAAACTGAATATTATAAATGAATAGAGCAATGGATGTTAATGTTTGTAATTTTCCTTATCTGTACACATGAATATGTTATATGCTCATTTCCATTGCAAATGGAACAACAGAATGATCATTGCAAACTGAAATATACTGTACATTTCATTCCTTCATTTCTTTGAAAATACCACTGACAAAAATAATCAATTGCTAGTATTCTTGTTCTAAAGCTCTGCATCTCAATGAAAATTGAAGGAATTAATGGTGGCCATCTGGAATAAGGCATGCAGTGTGTTCTGGAGGGTCATTATTATTCACTGCTGAAACAAAGTCAGCCTATGGAGCCCTGAACCATGACTGGGCAATTGTGCAAGGCACTGTACAAACATGCAGTCATCCTGTTTCTTGCACACTTCTCCTGCACCTTGCTCACATTTAATGAAACAAAAAGAAGGCAGAGAGGAGATGTGACCACTTATCACAGCTAGATTAGTGAGGAAATCCTGAAGAAGGAAAAGAACCATTTGAGGTAAAGGATAAGCTTGCCACAAGAACAAACCTGAATAGAATGTCAGTGGTACAGTCTGAGTCACAATTAGGAGGTTTCTATCCACCTGAGCAGTGAGGTTCTGGAGCAGCCTTCCTGTAGGAGCCATGGGGCCCAAGAAACCTCCCAAGGGTTAAGAAAAAAAACACTCTAGGTTTTTTAGATTTCTACTACTCTGTGTTTACCTTGCGAAGTATAGTAATGTCTCCTTCTCATTTGGTCCCAGAGATTAAAAAATACAGTGAGAGGTAGTGCCCAGCCCAAAGTATTTTTTTAATCATCATAGACAACAGAACCAAAGGAAGAAAGATCTGCAAGCACAGGCATCAACTCCGAGCTCAAAATGACGTTTGAAGATACAGTGAAAAAACCCACTCAGGAAGGAAGGCAGGAGGACTGGTAGTTTTCACATAATGATGAAGCTCTGTGGGACAGAAGACAAAAAATATGTAGAATAAATAGGCAGGAATAAAATCATAGGATGAATATAGGACAGGAAGGTAAACTGCATCGTGCTGATCGGAGTGGGACTGACATCCACGTACGCTTGGTCTTGCTGCTAATGGGACACTGGGTGACATCCTGAAAACCCTTACTTATGCAAGTAATCCCACTAAAATCAATGGGAACCATGACTGTAATGACTGCTTCCATGTCTCCACTAGGGATTGCAAGGTCAGGTCCATTTTCTGTGCAATATTGGATGAATGCTAGAAAATCAATATCTCTATTGAGACCCCTTCTTTTGGAGTAAAAATAAACCTGGACCATTTTGAGTTCAAATGTTCATTGTTCCTGGGTGGTTTTATAAATTCCTTTTGAAAGCAAAATGGTCAAATCAAAATGGAGTGAAATGCTCATCTTTTTGGTGTGTTTTACAGCTTGTTGTTATACCTAGCTTTGTAATGCCATAAAGGTTAAAGGCAACGTTGTAGTTTCTTTGCATTTATTCTTTACCAATTAAAAAGAGACATTTTAGTTTAGCAATTTCCTCTATTCAAATAAGTCAGGGCTGAGGGATAAGTGGAGAGAAAGAGAATGCCAGAGTCTATTATTTTAGGAATTTTGTTATTTTATGGAAAATTTTTTGATCTTTTTGCCATAGAAAATTCAAAGGAAGAAGGTTTTTTTAGTAAAAAGATTTTGGTGCAGTCATAGAAACATAACTCATTGTTATAAAGCATTGCTTTGGTAGCATGGAAAAAACTCTACTCAATTTTGTTCACATTACAGGTTATTATTATTATACTTCAATCACTATGGAGCACCTTCAACCATCATTTTGTTTAAAATGCCTAAACCTTGCTTGGTATATTTATTCTTAATTTGCTACTAAACTACAATTATACCTACTTGTAATTGTGTCCAAATTGAATTTTCATACTAAAATATGTTAAATTCCTGTGTTTGATTCCCTTCTACTTCAATTGTGGTTGGTCAAAAGGAAATTGTGATTAATCCAAGGCATACAGATGAACTATTTTAAGGATTTTCTAATAGATTTATGTTTTTCTGCAAGCCCTTGATGGCTTGAATGAAATTTTAAGACGGATTTCATTATGTTGGAGATGTGATCAGCTTCATGTATGGCATGAAAAGTGGTTTACAAAAGAAGTCATCTCACAGAAAAAACCAGCTAATTCCTAATACACTAGAAGTGTAATATCCACCAATTAAGAGACTAACAAATAGGAATAGGTGTGCTTTCTCTCAGAGACAGTTCCTTGAAATTTCGAGACAATACATCCCAAATCCATTCTGCACCTGATGCATTTGGCCGACGCAACTCAGATATTTTTCCCAAGAAATTTCATTCAACAACAATTAATGGAAGGATCAGTTCTCTTTCAATCCAGCTTAATAGGAATTATGGATGATCAAGAAATAAAAATGCTTTGATGCCCAGGCTTCAGCTAAGGTGATTGTAATTTTTTGGGGACAAATACAAAGTATGGACTTATCCTAGGATTCCAGCTCAGCTGGATTTACTGGCATGCTGAGGAGCAAATCCAGGAATGTGCTCAGTGCTCAGTCCCTTTTACCCACCTCTGCAGGGCTCGTTTCCCACCCGCTGTGTGACACATTAGCCATAACTCCTTCCCCTCTTGCACCACTGCACAAGGGACCGTGGTTTGGCTCTGTACTGCTAACAACATTATTGACAGAGCGATGCTCCTAAAGTATAACAAGCTGTTGTAGCACCTATTTAGGGGATAACGTGCACTTTTCAGATAGTCCATGCTCCTATTGGTTTTGGAGCTGTGTTACTCGCACAACATATTTAACTAGCACTAACAGCCTTAGAGTACAAAAACCATGTAATTGAAAATCCAGGAGAACAATTGGCACCATTTCAACCTCACACAAGCACAGCACAATACTGCAGCAAGTAGTACCTGTGTCTTCGTGGTGTGCCCTGTGCTACTTCATTATCTGATTTTTATGTTATTATTGCAAATAAAGTTAACCCACACCCCAAAGCAATGGACAACACTTTAAAGTCTGTTTTTTAACTAACAGTGCTGCCTACAGGATAAGATTAAAAATCCAGTTCTTGGAAAAGTGTAAAAATTAGGCACCAAAACAGGTCAGATACTTACATATATCTTTTTGATGTGCTCATATGATAGGAGAGCAGATTGATAAAGGACAGAAGAAATGCTAAATATGCACCATGACAAACAGTGAAAAATTAAGTATTGTAACTAACATTAATTACACCCTAGTAAGATGAATAGGCTGCTCATCATTAATGAGAATGTACACCTTTGTCTAAGTTTCACATCTACCTGTGATAAATGTGCTAACAGCGATAGAATACATCATAGTAACATTTGAATTAACAGCACACTAATAGATTGACACACAAGTATGAATAAAGCATTTAATCATAAACATTATACCACACCCAACAGCAAATTTTCTTTTTTGCATATATATCAAGTAAAATGTATAAACATTACAATTTTGTTTCAGTTTATGCTGAGATAATCTAATGGCGTTACCTCATACTATCCTAATATTTGTAATCCAAACTATTAGATACTTACATGGTGGCTTTTGGGAGACATTCAGGCAGTTTAATTAAACAGTAAGAGGGATTTCTGAATAGAAAGGGTGGGGCTTGATCTCAGGACAAACTACCCACTGACTCTTGCCCACGTGGCAGGGTTGGAATATTCAAACAGTCTTCGTGATGGGTTGACTCCAATGCTTATTAAAGGATTACTTTAATTTACTCTTAACGAAAATTGACACAAGCCTGCTAGCCTACCATTCTTATCTGTATCTTCAGCAGCCTTCTCTCCTGTGATTCCAGCGCCTTTTTTGGCAGGGAGGCAGAAGGGTGATGGAGCCAGGCGTGCAGCAGGAGCCGCCAGCACTGCCTCCTGTGCCTGCAGCGCCCAGAGCCGCAGGCAGCGGGGGCCTCCCGCTTTCGGAGGAGCTGGGATGTGCAGGTGCCGTGCCGTGCCCCCACAGCAGCCCTGAGGGAGTCCCCCAGGTGCCGATGCCAGACCCCCGTCCCTGTTGAGGCGCTGCCCTCGGAGCGGCTCCCGAGGCACCCGGGCCTTGCGGCACGGCCGCGTTACCCAGCGCCGCCGCGGGCGCTCAGCCGGGCCCGGCAGCCGCTCCAGCTGGGGAGCGGGACAAGGAAGCTGGAAGTGCCGCTTGAGGTTACACTGCCCTCGCTGGCAGAAGAGCCTGTGGTGCCCTGAGTGCCCAGTGAGGGACGCGTGGCACAGAGCCGGAGTGCCCAGGCAGTACCTGGCACAAGCATTCTTCCTTGCTCAGCGCCAAGGCTGCCAGCGTGGCTGCGCAGGGACAGGGCTGGATGTCACTGCCCTCTTCTCTCATGCACTGCTCCTCAAGTCTCCACTGCAATGAAGAGCTTCACAGGCAGAGATGAGAAAGCAGAGGGAAAGAGAACAGGAGGAATCTTCTGGCTCAGTAGCAGCAAGCAGGGCTCTGCTACAAGTAAGACTAACAAATGGTGTAAAGACCGGCTGTAATTCACAGAACAAACATTGTGAATTAGTTAAACATTGCCAAGAGGGAATTGCTTTGGCCTAATAGTTTCCTGAAGATCATTCAAACAGTGCAAGCTCATCAGTGTATTTTTTATGCAATTAAGCAGATGGTTTAAAATACTTCAATTACTGCCAGGGCTCACCCAGGCTGCATAGTAGATGACACTGGACTTGTGTAGTGCCTGATATAAAATGCTGATGTAAAATACTGAGAGACATTATACGAGCAATGTATGAATACTCAAGCTCAATGAATCCATCTGCATGGACCACAAGAAGGCTCTGCAGGTCAACAAGCCTATGGACACAAGTGAAAAATCATGTTTGCTGTCATTCTTGTACAGCACACTGTGCCAAGACAACTTGTGCTGGTTGTCTGCTGGGGGAAAGCAAAGCAGGGTTCCAGGGGGAAGGAAGTCCCCACATGCAGAACAAGGCACACACACGTGGTCAGAGCACTTGAGTCCAGCTCTTCTCTTCTATCTAAGCTGACAGATCTCTTCAGGAGAACTGGAAGTCTCTAAAACTAGTGTAAGGATTTCAAACTGTTTGTATGTTTTGTACCTTTCTACTGCCACACCAGCACACAAGCCAGCAAGATAATACAGTGTGACTGCACTGGTAGCTGCCATATTCACACTGAAAGCATATATTTTCTTCTTTGTTACACTAAATGGTACATTACCGTGTTTTCCTTTGCATTCCAGCTGGCAACTTATTGATTAGGGGAACACTCCTGGGCTTCTCCCTCCTATGCAATAATCTTTATAATTTCACATTTCTAAATGCTAAAAGCACGCTAATGCAAGTGGGAAGAGTTTCCTGTGCTATTTCACGTACTTAAGGAGAAGATGTTATCGATTCGTATGCTTTACTCTATAAGTCCTTTTCAAAGGCAATAAGTATTATTATTTTCATTTTAGCAAGAAGGAAAATGGCATACAGATTGCCCAAGGTCACCCTGCAGATCAGTGAGAGAACCAGGATTAAATTCAGATCTTTTGGATCTCTGTGCAGAGACTCTTCTGCTGAGCTATTTTTGGAAGCCTCCAAATGAAGCATGACCATGATACACAACCCATTCCCACAGTCTAAAAATACATTATGACATTCAAAACATTTTTTCTCTGGTATTTTTTAATGGCTATAACTATGAAGTGAGTTCTTTGCAATAGCAAAAGAAGAGCTGAAAGAAGCAAAATCTTAAAATTTTGAGCTGAAGAAATTTACACCAGTTTGACTCCTACCTCCTGGACTCTAATGATGTTAACAACTCAAGCACTGTGTGCAGCAGCCACTGAAATTTTCTTGCACAAATTTTGAGTTGAACTCTGGGTCATGGAGACAATCTTCTTTTACAGTTTAAACAATAAGTGCAGAAATGTATTCCTCATCAAAATTAATACGATTTTGCAGAAATCCATCTACCTAGAGAAAAAAAGGAAATGGTGTGTGGAGATATAGTAATCAGGTAACAAAATCTGAAGCTTGTGGAAATTTCAATATGTTCCACAAAAAATACCAGCTTGATAAATCCTGAGTCAGTACCAGAAATGGTGAAAAATTATTCAAAACTGTTTTTCATATATATATTGATTATCAGTTTGGATATTTCTTCTGACACTAAATCTACTCTTCTTTCCAAACCTTCCCTTTACTGAAGCTTACTGTTATCTGCAAACACAAGTCTTTCTTTACCAATAAATTGTCTGCCACTCTTTGTCTCTACCTCCTTTACATACACACAGTATCCTGGGGTTTAACTCGTAAAATCTAAAAATTATATTAGTGTGGGGAAAATGAAATAAGTGACCTTGCACATAAAGAAAGCAAAATACAGCCACATATTTCATTATTTTAAATTTTTGTTACCAAGAAAGGAGGAGTTACAAATTCTAAAGGACAACCTGGAGGATTATTGCAGTTTTGCTTCAGTGAGACTGTCAACATACAGCATGTAACACTCAGTTCTGGCCTTTACTTTGCGTGAGCACCACCCACTGATGTCAGTATGTTCAGACTAAATTCAGGATACTATTTTCCCATGGCTCCTATTTCTATTTTCAAATGGATAGATAATGCTCGATTTTTTAAGCCCACAGTTGTGACAATCTTTAGTATTAGGCATGACCTTTTTATGCAGGCTTGTTCTTTGATCTCAGCAAATCTTCTGAGTAATCTAGCAATTTGCTAACAACAGCCTCAACAGAGAAAAAATAACACAAAATTTTCATTTTACATGCAAACTATGCAAATATTGTACATCTCAATAATGTGCTTTGCAATCACTGTTTTAAATGTTTGTGATCCTGGAGATATTCTGGTTGTTCCAGGATATGAGAAACAATTCATCTCTGGACACAAATAGTATTTAATTGGACTAATGGCTGATTTACTAACATGAACTCCACTTAAAACTTGCAGTAATTAATTTTTGTTATTCACCAGGGACTGTTGCTTTTCAGAAATCGATCAGTAAGAAACCAAAATGACAAAATATTTTGAATACATTACTTTGCAGGAGCATAGCTTCTCAATGTTTAATCTAAATGAGGTATCAACTCCAGTGGGTCAATCATTAATTTAATTTTAAGCAACAACTTGATTTGTCTTATTTTCTTCATTGATCAATAGATCAAACTGAGTCTTTCAAGTAGTGGCATGAATAATCCCTAGGACAGGACTGATTGCAAAACTATTAATGAGCAATAACTTGGGATAAACTAAAACTCTGCCTATGCAGTAGTCAATATGTGATCTTCATACTTCAAGGTTTCCTGACTTGCTTTGTATTCCTCCTTGGGACTTCTGCAAAAAAGTATGTGTGCAACCCTGCGCTGACACTGCCTTAAAGCATACAGGAAGACAGACAGCTGAAACCCCATACTCTTTTGGAGCATTCAGCAGTTTTATGGTCAGCTATGACTGTTGATTACTTTACTTTTTAATTTCAGTATGTTGTTACTTTATGTGGCTATCAACAATTTTCCAGTGACTCCTTTTAATTGAAGACTGAGGTTACATTCTCAAAGATACAGATAGTGACATCTGGACATGTCGAAATCTAAACATGTGTTGCCCCACACCCCTGTCTCAAACAGTTTTAGAGCAGTAAGGACCAATATCACAAGCCTTTGATTTTCCATTGCCCCAAGGAAGACAGAGAAATCTGTGAAGTGTATTTTAGTGTCTTTTTCACCTCAGAACTATCTAACACATTTTTGTAATCCTTTACAACACCATCAAATTAAAGAGGCAGAGCTGGTATGTTTATATCCTAAATCAGAACAGAATCAGAAATTTTGCAGTCTAATATGATGGGAAGTGTGTCTTTTCCCTGATGTGTTTTGAACTCGTTCTATTTATACTTTTCAATCATTTAAGTGTAGATAACCTGGGCTAGGCAGTGCAGAGCTGGAGAAAAGAGCAGAGACTGGAGGCTGGAACACAGCCCTGACACTGAAAGTCTGCTGTGCTGTGATTGCAGTATTGCTGCTGGGAGCTGTCACAACACCGCTCACGGAAACTGTAACTTCACCCACCTGAAGGCACCCAGTGCGTCAGCCTGCCTTGTTCTCAGCCAAACCCATCGGTAGGGCTTGTGCAGCTACACTGCTCCTGGCAATTAGAAAAGAAATCCACAATATTTTAGCTCCCATAAAAGCTTTTGAAAATGTTTGCACATTCCCTTTCAGGGATGTGGGGCACAAAGGAAATGTTTTATCTTCTAGGAAATTTCATATCTATATGTTAAAAATCCATTTAGCATTTATGAAAAAAAATATTTCTCTCCATAATTAGCAGCTATTGATATATAGCAACTGAAAGGCTTTGAAACCTTATTCTCTATTCTGTATCTCATCAGAGCTATTAAATAATGGCTGAGAATTGGAACCTTATGCTGAATAGGTAGGATTCAATCTACCTGTGCCCTCTCACCAAGCACGGCTTCAACTTCAAAATGTACTGGTGCTTAACTGGGCCTCAGAACTTGCAAAAGCTGCAAAGAAGGCTGTGTTGAAACCGAATCTTTGGTGCCTGACACTATCAGGTACATGAAATTCATCAGCATGATAAGTGGTCCTGCATGCAGCATCAATAGCCATCTTTCTTACATGATACGAAATTAATCCTTCACTTGAAGCAACTTTCTCTTGGTCACTATATCTTATTTCTTGGTGACAAATGGACAGGATGTGCTGCAGAGGAGTTCAGCACAAAGGAGATGAGGCAACGTAAACAGACCTGCTGTAAACCTCCCACTGCCTACCTCTTTGGCATTTCAGCACTGCTGTCACCAGCTGCTCAGACGAATGATAAAAGTTAGTATTTCCCAAGCCTCAAACAAAGCAAACAGGAGCACTTTTCCCTTTTCACATATGGGCATTATTTGGGAATTGCAGGCCTCCAAGGTATGGCAAGAGCAGGGTACACTCTTGGGTAGGCATTGGCTCCTCCTTTGAATGCCTGCTTAAGGTACATTAGAGTGAGCAAAGCTGAGCACTGAGTTCTCAGCCTGTGGTCGCCTGATACAGCCCAGTCCAAACAAGCCTGATAATGACAGCTCTCTTAAGAGCTGTCACAGCATCACATTAATAGTACATGTTAGACTGAAATTTCTGAAGCTTCTTTGGAAAAAGATTTTTCTGTGGCACCCATCTGAGGAATCTGGTTTTTTGACATACATCTTGGAGCCTTTATATTTCCTAAAAACCTACTGACATTTAAGAAGTGTGTTCTTTGGCAATATTTAAATATGTCACATTTTGCAGAAATAAGATAGTAAAGGTGCTTGCAATTCACTTGGGAACATTTTTTGAATTTGAGCTATTTCTGCGATCTTTGATATTTTCTTGAAATAGCACTCGAAAACCTATGCCTAGCAATAAAACCTCATTTAGTTGGACTCTTCAAATAAATCACATTTCTTAAATGTGCTCACAACATTTTTTCAATTACCTTCTCCATGCACATATTTGCAGTTTTCCAGCCTCAGTCCTCTGGACTTTCCCCCCTGGAGACAGACACAAAGCTCCACAGTGCTGCATCACACTGGTTATAGCTTGAGTAGGTTCAGAATAGTTCCCAACTCCATCAGGATTACCTAAAAGGTGGCAAGATTACAAAGCTCTGTTGTAAGAAGTATAGATCCAGAACTCCCAAGTGAGGGAAAAAAAAAATGATAATTCTACCACAGCGCAAGAAAGAGAGGCACAATACTATATTTAAAATATTTAAAGCAGCATTTTCTGTATCAAGAGCAGAGTCAGCTTTAGCAAGGTCATCTTCAGACTCTTGTTGCTGTTTCTAACTTTTGCCTGACTAGCAACAACCTGGAAAATATCACACTTCCTTTTTCACACCCATTGCAGTCGTGCTGCATGGCAAAAATGATTTAAAAAAATGGATTTACAGCCCAGTGACACCAACATATTTACAACCTAGTTCAGCACAGGAAACTCCTCAATTTCAAACTCACACAGGTGTGAATGACAGCCTGTGTAACACTTGATTTAAATGTCTTATTAAATCTTATTTATTAAAGACTTACAAAATATGCCATACTTCTAGCTCTGAAAGATACCTTTTCTATATGAAAGATTTTTGAGTAGTCTATGCAGTTAAATAAAACAAATAATTTTGACACCTTAAAATTAAAGCATCATCATTCTAGGAAAAATTGCAGCATACTAAGTGTCCGTCACAAACAGGATGCATTTGTGTATCTGTAAGTGAACAGGTTATTTGTTAATGCAGTAATGCGAGTATGTGAAATCAGTTACATACTGGCCTCTCTAATACTCTGCATTTGTTACTTCCATTAACACTCAATGAAAATGCAGCCCAGGACAGAGCAGTGCTTTGAGGATGGCCGTCACTGGCATCAGTATTGCTGACAAATGCCTGGCATTTCAATCAAATGCAAGGCATGCACTGGACAGAATGCACCAATGGGAATTGATTCCCAACCAGATGCTGTGCCAAATCACTTGAATTTCTGCCCAGTGGCAATTGTGCAATAGCTGGAAGTTTGGATGCACATCCCTCATTGTGACTATGGTCATACTAAAAAGGGTGAATTAAATCAACACAAAGCTGCTTTCAGCTGGATGCAAGGGCTAACAGGAATGTGCTCCAGTTCAAAGCAGGGGAGCAGACAGTGGCACTTGTTACTAAACACTGGCTGGCAAACACGGCACAAAGAACAGACCTGAGGCAGCAGTCTCCGTGTCGACGGGATGTGTATCACTGAGGGAGGAAATCAGGAATCTACCATTTTCGAGATTCCTCATATTTTTTGGCAGCAAAGGTAGAACTGGGGGAAGTGGGTGAGGGCACACAGCACAGAGAAGCCACATGCTCTGCTTTCTGCTTTACCTTTAATGTAAAGAGAGCAGACACTGAGGGTACAGAAGCTTCTGTAAATCAGTCCAAAGAAACAGGTTTTGTCAGTACAATGTTACTTTAAAATTGCTTACCAGGAGCTTTATTTGGGGTACAAACCTGAGGCCCTCTCCCTGACCTTATACCTCCGATACAGAGGTAAACTTCCCATCGTGACCTCTTCCATCAGTCGTGCAGGAAGAGAGCAGATTATCTTGTTCAGAAGTGCAGCCTTAGAAAATAAACATGGATCCCCAGGTATCCATACAGTAGAAATTCCTGATAAAATGGGCCTACTCTATATATCACCCAAAGCCTGTAGCCAGGCCAGCTTTGAATTTAGAGTTACTCACTTTACCCCTGTTCTGAGCAGCCATCATCTCCTGGAAAACAGCCATGAAACAAAGAGGATGAAAGCACTGGTCCTGCAATTCCCCTCCCAGGTGGATACACCTTGAGCTATAACAACATTCATGAATAAATCACCACCTATATATAAGCATGTATGTGTAGATGTAAATATTATCCTGTAGGTTTATATATACTCCAGTGTATTTATATTTCTGTCATACAAGACATCAGCTCAGTTCCATTTTACGTGGATGTTTGCCCTGGGTTTGGCTGGGACAGAGTTAATTTTCTTGCTTACAGCTGGTACAGCACTGTGTTTTGAATTTACTACAGAATTCTTGTTGACAAATTCTTGTTGGTTGCTAAGTAATGCTTACCCTAAGTCAAGGACTTTTTGGTGTCCTGTGCTCTGCCAGAGAGGAGCTGCGCAAGGAGCTGGGGGGGCATGGCCAGGGCAGGTGACCTGAACTGGTCCAAGGGATATTCCATAGCATAGAATGTCAAGGACAGTGTATAAACTCGGGGAGTCGGATATGAGGGCCTGATCACTGCTGGAGATGGGCTGGGCCTCAGTCAGCAGGTGGGGAGCCATTGTACTAGGCATCACTTGAATTTCTTGGGGTTTTTCCTCTGTCCTTTTCCCTATTATTATTATTATTGTTATTATTATTATATTTTAATGTGTTTAAATTATTAAACTATTCTTATCTCAACCCACAGGTTTTACCTTTTTTTCTGATTCCCTCCCTGTTCTGCCATGGGGAGGCAGGAGGGGAGGGAAGGGGATGAGCGAGTGGCTGCATGGAACTTAATTGTGGACCTGAGTTAAACTATGACAGTGCTAATAGATAGATGTATATTCTGTTCTCCCTTGTTATCTGTGATGACTTTACCTTTACCAAGTTTTTCTGTGTACTGTCTTATTTTGTCAATCCGTGCCTTGTGTCTTTGTTTCTCAGATGAAGTTCCCTCTCTCAAACAGCAAACTCAGACCTCAGCTCTTCCACCTAAATTACGGAAGAGAATTGGTAATTAAGTTTTAACAAGATTTAAATGATATTAAAACCAGACAGTTAAAAGGAGACACTGCCTTGGGCTTTGTTGTAAATTTGTATAATTATTTTTAGTCCTCTAGAGGATGCATGATTATGTTTCTGTATTTATAAAAATACTGCCCTAGAGGCATGAAAATGAATTTTATAGTCCACTGATTTGCATATTAATGTCAGTCTTATGGTGTCAAATGTACTTTTTAGCAAATAAATGTCCATGACAACTACCAGAATTTCCAAAGAATTTTATAATATATTTGACCTGGATTGATTAATGTTTTTTTTTGAAGATGTGCTGCAAAGACAAAATAAGAAAGCCAGTTCAGCACAGTGATAAAGATATAGGAGAGGAATGAACCAGATGAACTAAACAAGTATGGATTTTTAACAGCATGAATTATAATAGTTTTGGTAAATAAGCATTAAGTGATGACTCAGGTTCTGATCCAAAGCTCTTTAAAGACTCTTGGTCTGTCGACTCCTGACAATACAGTTCTGTATGTTTGTCTTCCTACAGAAACATAACCACTGTGAAAATCATTCTCTAGATCAAATGTCCTTACATACTTTTCAGACTGAGAATAAAAAACAGGGATACAAGATGTTACTTGCTATGGTCCAAAATCATAATAAGAAGCTGGAACTGTGATGTTCAAAGCTTGTATGGCCAGGAGAGGAAAAGCTGTGGCTAAATGGTGGAAGATCATGGAAGTAAAGCCATCTCTTCCATGCTGCTACACACAGGAAACAGTAGTTAGGTTAAGGTTTGTTGTTCTCATCTATAAATCTACCCTGTAAAATCCTAATAAATTCACAGTTGTTCTTATCCCTCATTTGTCTTGCATTTCATAATTTTTAAGAGGCATTTTGAAAGACAGAAATGGAGTGCCTTGTAAAGCTATAAGCTTTTGGAGCTTGTCTAGACAATACAGAACAACAGTAACAATATTGTTCTAGTTCAGAATCCAGTCTTGTTACATACATGTAGATGAAATTCTTACCAGCACTCAATGAGAGATTTCTTTGTGCATGGATAGGAAAATTACCATCATAGTTAATAGTAATCCATTTTGTTATCAAGATAAATCCATTGGCCTTGCAGTTTATCTCCCCATGGAACTAATGTATTGTCAGCTGAAATAATGTGTTATTATCACTACAATAATTATCATTGTAATAATCTTAAACAATTATTTGGATTAGAAACCTCTCACATTGTCCAAGTTTATGAGGAGAGCTAAATACAAGTTTTGTGATTTTCTCTCACAGAGAGTAGAGATGCTTGTTGTGTGCCAAAAACTATAAGAGAAAGTGCCATCTCAATGTCTAAGAGTAGCAGATAAGGTGTATTTTACAAAAAATGACCAAGTGCCAGTCAACAGCTGGCTCAGGGAAACACTTGTTAGGCCGTAAATGAGCTGATTGCATGTTCAGAAATGCAATTTCCATAAAGTCTCATTCAAGGAGATATTAATAACCATTACTTAACTGCAACAAAGTGCTGTCACAGGGGGAACATACACCTGACATTCTCCACCAGTCCCTTGTAAACATAACTCCTGATATACGAACTTTCCCCCAACGTATGTTAGCCAGAATATTTAAAGATAAAATAAAAATACTTAAAAAATGGAAAGGAAAGGAAATGGAAAAGAAAAGGAAAGGAAATAAGGGAAGGAAATGAAAAGGAAAAGGAAAGGGAAAGGGAAAGGGAAAGGGAAAGGGAAAGGGAAAGGGAAAGGAAAAGGAAAAGGAAAAGGAAAAGGAAAAGGAAAAGGAAAAGGGAAAAACAGTCAAGACTGAGCAAAATGTTTCTGTGATGCTTCCATGCTGATGGCCAATCGTATATAATCTTGGGAATAAAATAAGGTAGTCTGAAGAAGCAAGCACAGAAAATTTTTGGTTTTATTTTATTTTTTTTTAAATCAAGGAATCTTTGGTAGGTTACTGAGATCTTTTGCACTTAGAATTTTGTATCCACAATCAATTTTGTCCCCACAACTGCAGGAATTACAGACGTGATTTTACAGAACTTGTCCTTGCAAAGTGCTAAGTATTGGCGTCAAGATGCATGGCAGGCAGGGGGGAAAACTCCCGGCTCCTTGGAGTACCAAAGGTGAAGAGAGCAACTGATGGTACTGGCAGTGGATCAGACATGAACACACAATCTCTACCCAATCCCGCATGGAGTCTGCCAGGGAAGGCTCCTCTTCATAAATCTCTGATCAAATCTGAACTAGCAAACTTCTACAGGTATGGACCTCTGTATATATGAGACTGGAATATTTTTGACTCAGAATCACATGCCACAGAACCATATTTAATGTCTTGCAGTCCCATGATTTATAATATTTGACTACAGACAGAAAAGCATTGTTAGTAAAATATAGTTACTCTTTATTTGCAGTACAAACCTTCCATAAATAAAAAGTAAAATTTGAGGGTAGGACCTATTTATCTTCAAGAGTTTGCTGAAGATATAATGATGTTTATACATGCAAAATTATAAACAGAATTGCATTTAACAAACAAGAGGTATTTGAAAGAGCTACAGTTGAGATTTAGCACATGATTTTAAAAGATTATTTTCCAGTTTTTCAGTTTTCCCATGGTTGGCTTAGGGTTAAAAAAAATACAAAGGAAATACTTTAAAACATACACAATCTGCTTCACCAATGAGATAAAGTTTTGTAGGTAAATGTTCAGAATTGCTCTCTGTTCCAATAATTTTCTTTTTAACTGATGTTGGTAATTAGGGATCAATTACTGTTTGGCCTGACTCTTTGTGTGTGGGGCAGGTGAAAGATAAACAAAGAAGGGATGAAGAGATGGCTAAAAGAGCCTTTCTTACCTTCAGTCAATTTGCAGGAGAAGTCAACCACAACTGCAGTGCTCTGGGTTAGCCCATTCTGTCCCTTTGGGATGCAATACTCCCATAAAGGGCAAAGGGGCCATTCCCATCTGTGCCATTGCCATGGATGAGCTTAGTTCACTAAAAGAGTAGCACCCAGCTGGTTCTGAAGTACCCCAAGATGAGGAGGAATCCCAAATATTCAAATTTGTTGAGCTGATGTAATTCTGCCCTATCCCTTTTTCTGGGCTGCTTGAATTGTGAACCGTTTAGTTGTAAGAAGAGTGAAGGTAAAACTGCTGCTAGGGTTATCTTTGGTCTGCACCAAACCAGAGAGGCACTGGAAATCAGACAACAGTGTGTACCTGTGTAGCCACATAGCTAATGTAACACTGCAGAAAGCTGATTTATTACCAACATCTTGTTCCAGGAGTTTGCAGCCCTGTTTCATACTTTGAATGCCTCATTATACAGAATCTGCACCTCTGGACTCTTCCATTTCTGGGTGGTGTTTTTTTGAAGTAATACATTATCAGTTTCCATCACCTGGTGATGCATTACGAGAACCCATCAGAAACAGCTGGCTCAGTCTCTCAATCCTTAGCGTCCAGCAACTGCTGCCTGTGATGATGTATTACATGAACTCTTCAGTCTATCATTGTAATACATCAAAACAAGCCACTGGTCTGAAGGTGTATTACTCAAAGAAAGGCAAAACTGAGTGAACCTGTCCAGGAGAGGGGTTCTGGTTTAATTGCACAACAGAAGTTACAGTACACCGCTCAGAGAAGGTTTGTTAGCTTCAAATTTTCTGTGCGTTGGTAAAATACATTTTTCAGTCATATAATTTGTACTGCAGGAGAAGGTCACATTGCTGCTCAGTTTGGAGGCAATCTCAGCAAACAGAGTTCTCTCAAAACCCTGCAATGTGCTTTGTATAAGAGAGGCTGCACATATAAGCGAGTCATGCAGGATTTGAGTTCAACCGTAAGCACCAATGCCTATTCTTTTCATTTCTCGGTGGAAATCCCAGACAAGAACCTGATACTTGAGAGTGGTAACTGAAAGCATCTCACCAGTGGGTTCTCACTGCTCCTTCATTTGGTGGCACTCTCAGCAGGTTTCAGGTGATGCCGTGAGTCTGCAGAAAAGCAGCAGCAGAGAATAGGGCCTGAGGCATTTTCAGAGAAAGCTGGAGCTGCAAAAAAATGAAAAAAACAGAAAGTGAGACAGCCATCTGCAAATAAATATAAAAGATTATTTAAGTAAAGTCTTTTCATAAGAGTTTAATTGACTGTGGCTACCTACATCAGACCTCACCTTGGTGGATGAGCAAGAATCTCCCATTGATCAGGACTGCAAACTTGACAAAGGAATATCTTGGGCTGTTAAGCTGAAGACAAACCTGTTTCCTCCTCTTGGGTCAGAAGGGGTGGCTACATTTCTCTCTTCATCTAACCAGGGCTTCTATTCTGTCCAAAACACAGGAAATGGCCCCAAAATGTTCTCTCTGGATTGGGTTTATAGAGAGAGTTGGGAGTATGAACTGCATTTTTCACCTGCAAACCCATGGATGACAGACAGGACATGATATGAAGTACAACCAGCTAGAACTAAGGCAGTGAAAAGTTCACTTGCCTGTAATGCAGAAGTTTTATTTCTCAGTAATTTTTCAAAGATTCAGCTGCTTAACCATTTTTCTACCTATTTCAAGGTCCAGCTTCTTTATAACGGGGCTCAGGATAACTCCTTCAGTGTCTGCTACAGACTTCACATTGCAGTTTTCTTGGTGTTGCTGCAATATTAACCTCCACGGTCCCTTCCTTCTCCCGTCGGTCATGCTGCTGTATGCTCAGTAACGCCCTGAGAATTGAATTCTTTCCTGATGAAAATTCCTGCAACCTTATTTGCTATCAGTGTCTCTAACTCAAAGTAAACTTTGGTGGGTTTGATTCAGATAAACATACTAAAACTAGTGCATGATGTGGTATTACTTCAATCTGTCTTTTTTTTTTTCCTCTACTATAGTTCATTGCTCTACTATAGAATATTTTAGTTGGAGAGGACTTACAACAATCATCTAGTCAATCTAAATATAGAAAAAGCTTTTTTGAGTGAGAGTTGCAGCACCTGAACTTACATTACTAGCAGAATAAACCCCCCAGAATTTAGCTTCATGGTGAATTAAGAAACTGAGGTACACACATTTTTCTGCTCAGTAGATATTTCTGTTCAGTAGAAGCAGCAAATATCTAATGTTCTTAGGAGGTAATTGAGAATGTAATTTGATCTGAGACTGGGACAATGGACAGCTGTTTGTTTAGATAGCATAGGATATTGTAAGTATCATGAATCAAAGACATACCTGAGAATGAACATTTCACCAATATGTTACATTCATCAGAACAATTTTAGCTCCTTGTTAATGTTTACTGGAAGGTCTGAACAGTCCTTTATTTACAAAAGAGATCGTTCCCAGTGATATGTGTGGCAAGGGCCCCTGAATAAAACATGCAGCAAGAACAGATTTAAAGTGTGATCAGTAATGAGAATACATAGGGCTGTTACACACACTTCTGTAAACCTTGAAAAGGATTCAGCATGTCACAGGTTTAGTTGTGAATGTGGCTGATGTGTCCTTTGCTTCAGTATCTTGCTGTATTGCTGTTGTGGGAGGGTGTGAGAACAATAAGGACAATAGAGACACAGGATGACACGTAAACACCAGTAACAAAATAGCAGGAAGGAGAGGAATTGATTAATGGATGATATCCCATAAGGATGTCTTGATGAGGGGACAGGTGAGACAGCTGCTGAGATAAAGAATGCCTCAGTAAAAAGATTTTCTTTCACCAGCTTGCTGGTTTTTAAAATATCTGAGTCTTGCAGAATTCACCTTTTCAGAAGAATGTGAAAGAGCAGATCCATAGCAACATGGCTGTCTGAGGCATATGCCCTCTTTGTCCCATAATGTGGGCACTCCTGTGACCTCCCCAGTTTTCCTTACTGACACAGTGAATCCATCTGTCCCAGATAAGAACATGGATATTGTCACAGGAACATAGCAAAGTAAGTACACTATAAGGATCAGAAATGCTGTGCTGTCAGCCATCGTCCAGTGTTACTTTCCTGAAAGCAGAGTAATCAGAAAATAAGAATAAGGTATTGTTTAAACACATCTTTCAAGGAGAATCAGTAGATTAAGAATTTATCCTCTGGTAGCACTTGGAATATGTATCTTTCTGTGTGGGTGTACAGCTGAGCTGGGTAACTACTTGTGATTTATTGACTGAAAGGGCTGGATTTAGAAGCAGTAAAGTAGTCCATGATGACCTGATCTAGTTGAAGACATTCCTGTTTATTGCAGAGAAGTTGGACCAGATGACCTTTAAAGGTCTCTTCCAAGCCAAACCATTCTGTGATGCTCTGACTCGGGCCCACTGATACCAGGCCACACATTGCCTGGTGGAAGCTTCACACAGAGCTACAGAGCAAAGCTGGATGGAAACAGCCTTTGCTCACTAACCCTCCCCCAGTCCTTGTGCTTTACCCTACGAATTCTGAAGGGAATGGTACGTGAAAAACAACAGTTACTGAAAAGTATATCACACTTCACAGACAGGAAAGGCAAAGTATCTATGTTGAGTCACTTCAACCTTCCTTAGACAAGACACACAGGAGAGCTTTTAGAAGACGTTCATTGCTCTACTGCTCTCTCTGGTGGATACTAACAAAGTATGACCTGGGCAGGTGTTTATTGGGATCTGTGGAAAAAATGATGTTTCAATATATTCTTATGTTTACACACAGCAGCAATTTTAACCTGAAAAAAAGTGAAATAGCCAGTCTGTGAACTCAGAGGAGGACTTAACATACACCCATGAAGTATACAAGAAGCTCCTGTATTCACTTACAACAGCCAAAGCTAGGTGGCCAGTTAATGACCTCAAGAGACTTGGCAAAATAATTTTTTCCTTACAATCGTCTGCCTGTTTATTACAATTGTCTTATGTGACTTCAGGGCACATGCGGTTACTTTCCTAAACTGGTACCTAATCCTGCAAGTTTTCTAGAACATAAAACTTTTCTGCTTCCAAGCACCATGTCCCTACCAACACAGGGATAAAAATGGTGGCTATTGTATTGTATGCACCTGTTCACACACACATATAAAAAAATCCATTTCAGTAAGCTGAATGAACCCATTTGTCAGCCCAGGGCACACCCACACTCTAGGTCATTTTTAAGAGGCATGCAGAGATCAAAGACTCAAAACCCAAAAACACTCCTACAACTGAATTTTGTTCTGATTTTTACTATCCATTGAATTCAAGACAAAAGTGAACAAAGATTGACTACTATCTTGTGTACCTTCTTTCTTCAAGGAACTCAGAGCAAGAAACCCTACAGAGAAGATCACTGGTTTTTTAATCTCATCCAGGAATTTACTTGAAGTTAGTGTAGCACTTGATTCTGGCACTCTCTGCAATATCAGTGCTCCATTGTCAATTAGTATTTGGACAGGAGAGTTGGTAAGCTGTTCTGCTTCTATGAAAATAATTTCTTGTGTTGACTACACTTATTCTTTTCCTCTTCATTTCTATATTATAAATAATCTTAAACTTGTCAGGGGTATTATTAATCACTTATTGTTACCTTTTTCAATGCAACTTGAAGACCAACATTCCCCAGCCACAAGTGTCAACATATTAAGTACTGTTCAGACATTTGAACATAATATACTGTTTCTAAGTCTTCCGTTGTATTACTAGTAGGATAATTATTACAGCAAATGATAAAATACTGCAAAATTGTTTTCTCCCCCCCTTAATAACATAAATAAAAGAAGCAATTAATTTCCTACAATAAAAACAGGCAATACAATAACGTACAAATGTGGAGTTTCTTCATTATTGCATCAAATTGCAAAACGGAAACATATAATTTCAAAAGGCTCATAAGCAAAAATGGAAACACAGCTGATGTTGCGTCAGCATGTAGTACAAAACTGTGGAGCTTGCACAGCTCACAGCTACTCTCCTCAAATGAAGCAGTTAACATTTCTAAATGAAAATATGTAACACAAAGAAGCTTCTCCTTTTTTTTTGAGGCCATACTTCCAGAATTTAGGGCAATTTTGCAGGATGTTACTCTCCATCCAACACTATAACCTTATAGCATCACCAGTTATTTTAAAACCTGTCTATCACACAGACCTGCGTCTATAGCTTTATTGACACGTCTTGTGACAGATGGCAATAATGTTTTCAAACGGAATCAATGTACTTCTAAACTGATACACCTTCCTTTACACCCCATATATTTACCAGATGTGTTTTTATACTTCTTTCTGCACCAGTATTTTGGTTTGTTTGGCTTTAGGTTGCTGAGAAAAGGTAATACATTTTCTTTGACGTCTCGTGCAATTTTACAAGTATTCAGGGCACATTCCCTGCTTTGCATGGAAAATGTATTTGCACAGTTGTCAGAATGATGGACAGGGGGAGAATGATAGGAAGGAGCACTGATCTTTGCTTGTTATTACATACAATAGCCCAGTAGGAATCATGATGTGTTGGTGAGACAAACTGTGTCCCATTCTGGAACATATTAAGTTTGTCTCCAGGACACACATGACTTCACTAGGGTGTCTAACCTCATTCATAATAGATGCTAATCTTTTCAGGGCTGACTGATGACAGCACTTCCTGCCCTTCACGGAATTAGAGCTGGGTTTTATCAAAGGACTCAAACTGCCTGCTAATTAGACTAATTCCCTTCATCATGAATTATTTATTTCCATTGGTAACCGACCACTGTGACATTAATGGGTTCTGCTCAACTTAGTTTCATACTAATATACACTATAAGTTAAATGTTTAAAAACTCCTGATACTTCACTCCAGGTCAAGTGTATCTTCACATAACTCTTGTTGTTTTCAATAAAGTTTTGGTAATTAAAGACAGTTAGAATAAAGTGCTCATTGCTAAGGAAAAAAAAAAAAGGCATAGTTTTAAAATGCTGAAATCAAGTTGTTGGTTTGTTAGTTTTTTCCCCCAAAGTGAAGCAATATATAGATATTTAAGACTGATAACAGGAGTCCTCAACTGCGCTAAGAGGGTTTCAAGGCAATTCACAGAACCAGATCCACACCCTCAGCAAGAACATGTAGTGCCTCTGTATTCAAAATTCTCACTCAGTTCAAGGAGTTTTTTGTGTTTAGTATCAAAAATAAGTCCTGTACTTAGGTAGCAAGTATCAAATATACACGCACAAAAAAGAATACTTGGCAGACAGCAGCACTGCAGGGTGGAGAAGGCCAAAGGCAGAGTGTGGCCAACACTGAGATGAAACTGGGAAAAACATAAAGCACCATTCTGGGATGTCTTAGCAGCAGGATCTGAGTGGGGTAAGAGAGGTCATCTATGCAGCATGTACAAGGTCTCAGCAAGAGAACTGATGGCTGGTTTTTGGCATCACTGTTCACAAGTTACATTTACAACAGAGAAAATCCATAGAAGAGCAACAAAAAATTAGAGCAATTTAGAAAACATGACCAACGGGGAAAGATTGGTAATAATGTTTAGAAAAGAAAATTATGACATCTTCACTAATGCAGAAAGATGTTATGGTTAGGCTGGTGATCCATTTCCTACATGTCTGCAACGAGGAGAACAAGAAAGAACCATTTCAGTCTGAAGCCGTGAAGAAAAATTGGGAAAAGTTTTCCTAGCTGTACGGACAGGAAAACACATGTCCAACCTAGATAAGAAAGTTGAAGAATTCTCAGCACTAAAGGGATTTTGACTTAGACTAGATAGGCAGATAATTATTAGGGAAGGTTTAGGTTTATGTGAACTCACAAAATTATTTTCTGAGGATCAAAAAAATTTTAGTTTGATTACTGGAACATAAATTTACCTTATAAAATTCTTCAGAATTTTGCCATTTCTAAAGAAAAAACTTCTACTTAAAAGTTGTGATAATTTCTCAATGACAAGAATGTCTATTTTAGGAGCATTATATGCAGAATAACATTTCTGTTTTCTAGAACTTAACTGTTAGTCTTTCCCACTGGCAACAGAGACAGTAAATTTATTCAAATCCAGTTAATTAATGGAATTTTTGTGACTCATGCACAAGATAGTATAGTTCAGGCTGTATGTTTTACAATGGGTTTGTTTCCTGTTGCAGTGGGTTGACCCTGGCTGGATGCCAGGTGCCAACCAAGCTGGTCTATCACTCCCCTCCTCAGCATGCCAGGCAGGGACAAAATAAGATGGAAGAGAACTCATGGGTCAAGATAACGGTAGTTTAGTAAAGCCAAAACAAAGCACATGGGGAAGCAAATGAAAACAGAAGATTTATTCTCTACTTCCCATCAGCAGGCAATGTCCATCCATTTCCCAGGAAGAAAGGCTTCAGTACATGTAGCAATTGCCCTGGAAGACAAACCTCGTAATAACAAACGCTCACCTCCTCCCCACCCTAACCCCTTCCTTAGCTGTTATATCTGAGCAGGCATCACATAGTATGGAATATTTCTTTGGTCACTTTGGGCCAGCTGTCCCGGCTAAAGCCCCTCCCAAGGTCCTGTCCACACCCAGCTTCCTGGGTGAGGGGGGAAACACTGGAGAGACAGCCTTGATGCCGTGTGAGCACTGCCCAGCAGTAGCCAGAACACTGGTGTGCTACCAACACCTTTCCAGACACAAAGCAAAGCACAGCACTGTGGGGAAAACAAGCTCCATCTCAGCCAGACCCAGCACACCTATTTACCTCAACTCTTTGGAAATCAAGTGACAACACACTACTTGCTCATGGATGTCACATTTGAATTGCTTCTCTTTCAGCAAAATTGAAAGACTTTCCACATATTACAGAGCTGGGCTCGAAGCTCCAATACATTTTGTACAAACTCATTACTAAACGGTGCATATTCTCACTCAGTTCACAAAATAGGTTTTATTCCAGTTTGATTATTCAGTCTGTGAAAAATGAGAAAGATGTATACAACACATCAGAAGAATCTATAAGAGGCTTGTTTGGGGTAATATTTGTAATGACAAGGTGAGTTTAAAATAATAAACAGCAGAAGACAGCTGGGCATTTTATATCCCTTAGCCTAATAAAGACTTGGACTTACGGTATTTTTGATAAATAGTCTTTCACTTGATAGCCATAAAAGAACGCATATCTCTCTAACCCACAGTGATAACACTACCTAGGTGTTGGAAGCTCAATAGAAACGAACAGAGATGAGATTCAATAAGCTCATGTACATTTCTATCACAGTGTGAGATACTTTGGCTGTGAAAATAAAGGTGTTATTTTTCCACTGTTGAAATAATACAGAATCAATAAGAGGCAACTGTGAGCCTCAATAGCATCAAGGGGTTTCTGTTGACATTCACAAACCAAACGAGCAGAGCTCTGCTGGATTGAGATGTCACCAGAAACCCCAAGATGGCATTACAGCCTTGTTTTTGTAAGTTGTGGGTTTTTGCAATAAACATCCAACTGCCTTTTCATTTTAATTGAGAAGTCACTTTTCACAACTTTTTCTGCTTTTCTTCCTCATCTTTTTTTTCAGGTTATCTGCTCTGGTCTACCTGCCTTCCTCCTTTCCTCCCACCCCACTCTCCTACCTCCTGTCTCAGCCAACCTCTTTTTGTCTTTCTCTCTTTTCTGATTTACTTTCTTTCTTTCCTAGCTCTTTGAATTCCCAAATCAATCACTGCAGGACTTTGCTCAGTGACTTAGCTCCGTGAGTTATCAACACTCCCTGATGTCCTGCACTGGCACACGCCCTTCCTTCGGCACTGTGGACAGACTATCCTATTAAGGCAAACAAAATGTCACTCATGTACTGCTCGTAATGTGTATGGAACAAGAATGTCCGAGTAGTTTCTGATGCAGCAATATAAAATAGATTTCATTTGAGAGCTGACACTCGAACAGAGACTTCCATCCAGTGATCTCAAACCATTTCACAGGCATTAATGGATTACATCTCACAAGTGTGCTCTGACAAACAGGCTATTCCCACCTCACAGGTGGAGATAACTGAGGAGGAAAGAGAGAGGTAATTTGTTATTACAACATCTCTCAGGGCCCAATTCTTCACTGTTGTATTTAAAGGGTTTCTGTCACTGGCTTCAAGCCAACAGTGAGTAAATAACATTGAAGAGCTCTCAGATGTTCCAAGCATTAGTCCTTTAATATGAGATCCCTTCACTTTATATAGCAGAGTATGTGCTCCTTGCACACTGGTATATAGGCACCTTCAGGGACATTTTATTTTATAATGTTGATTCATAAGTAACTAAAGAGAAGGACATTGTGTACTAAATGGCTCTACCACCATAAATTAAACCCAGTAACCCACCTTTTGATTCTTTACAAGCCTTTTTAAAGAAGGAGGATTCTTGAGAGGGAGCTTTCTAAAAAATGGGACATGAAAAGGGTATTCTTTCGTAAAAAATTAAGGTGTGACCAGAAGTATATCTTTCAGCACCATGAAAACCAGCTAAGATCACAAAATAAGAGGAGAGTGAGCAGAGAGCCCTTACAAAATGCATATCAAAGAATTTGGATAGACTGATAACTACAATTTGTTTGGATTTACAATTAACCTTACGAGTGTGTGCAGTATTACTTAAATTGTTCCTGAACTGTGCTTATCAAACTTGACTGATATCATGAGATGCAACAAAAAGATGTCACTCATATCCTCTATAAAGGTCAGTTCTTTGTAGTTATTTGTAGCAGTTGCTGCTTGTTTGACAAATTGATAGAAGAAAAATTACATTAAAAGATACTAAGATATATTTTTAGATACAAAAGGGCAACAAGACTTGGTGACTTGCCAAGGGAAAGCAGAATAATAGGTTGGGCCATCAAGGACGACGTCTTTAAAACAAAGAGGTTTTCACTGTGCTCATGTTCCCAATTTAATGCAGGATAAAAATGCAGGATTCCTTATGGAACAGGAGAAAAGGGTTGATCAGAAAAAAAAAAATTCTTTGCTTGCTTCTTAGAAAATTTATTTAATTAAAATTGTTCTTGATCAAAGATGAGAGACTCTAATAGCTACTCCAGTTTCTGAAACTAAGCTCAGTAGGATGACATAGTTATTCACAGATATATTCCGAGATGGAAGGGGAACCACAAGGACCATCAAGTCCAACTCTTAGGTAAATGGCCCATGCAGGGATGGAACCCACAACCTTGGTGTAATTAGCACCACTAGCACCAAAAAGGAGCACAAGGAAATTAGTACTGTGGGCTTGGGAAATCATATGTGAGGGGCAGCAAGGGACAAGACAAAAAAATCAGCTAGGTTGAAAAGCCAGCTATCCTGATTTGTTACAGGGGACGATCACTGGAGGGAGCACAAGGGAAGCCGCACTGGACCGGGCACTTCCAGCATTTGAAAACCATTATTTTTGGCTTGATTTTTAACAGTGTCATTATGCTTGTGGCACATAAACCCCCTCACTTAGGAAGGGAGATTATCCCCTCTTGTTTGTGGGCAATACCTTGAAGTCAATGCTGACCAAATCACTCCTGTATTATGACACAGTCTACATCTTGTCTTAAACTTAGCAAGAATAAAGTCCCCTGCAAAGATGAGGTGCTATGACACAGCACATATAAATTATCCATCAAATAAAACCCGTGTCTCTAGTACCAGCCCACAAGCAAACCTCCATATCAAGCACATCTCACACAAACACACTCTGCCACATAAACAATAAAAATGAAAGTAGATACAGATATGAATATAGGGGCCTTGTGCTATTTACAATGCTTTTATGTTTCCCATCTGTCTGGAGGAACATCCCCATCCAAATCCAAGCTAGAAGTTAGAACGCAAACGTTTTTGTACGTAAGATGCATGTGAAAGACTAAGGTTACCCAAGTCCCCACTCCTGGCTTCTCTCAATCTGGCAGCTAGCTCATCCACTCCCTTAGGAAAACTGCTCTCCTCTTCAGAATAGATGAGGGATTTACAGACACCTGCCTAACTACAACATCCAGCTGCTGCTTTTGAAATAAAAGAACAGGTCTGTGATTTGTTACAAGCCACCTACATGCATAAAAGGCACCCCCGCAAATTCTGTCGGTGATGGATTTTCTGCAGAACATTGGTTTGAAATCATCCTAAATGCCAAATTAATGCTAAAATGAACAACTAGACAGCTGCCACAAAGCCAGCATCATTTTGGCTCCACATCTTCACATCGCTCATCAGAAGAGAGCCCATGTTTCACTGGACTTTTGGACATCATCTAAACAAACCTGTTGTACAACAGCATGAGACACCTGGGATCAAAAAGTACATGATTGTACAGAGCACTGCCAGTCACAGCCATGACTGGGAGGCAGCAACAAGCATTTTCAGAGGGGTCTTTATGTGTGGTCATATGAGAAATAGAGTCGACTGACAGAAAACTTCACAGAGAACTTTCAATTATTATAGTGGCCATTTATTAGAACAGCATTTAAGCTCACCAGAAGTCCAGTGCCCATTACACTTATTACTTTATCTTGGTAATTTACAAGGCCAATAACTTCGACAATTTTTTTCTTTTGGTGAGATTCGTGCTCAGCTAAAGTTATGTCCTTGATACTCCCAGAAGAAAGGTGAAGGTTAGGCACGTAATGAGCACTTTGAACAAATGTCCATGGGTAAATTCAGCAAATAGAAATGAAACCACTTTTTTCATTTCCTGTAACTTTCCAGTTCCAGGAAGCTAAAGCTAAGAGATACCAGCTTTGTTTCATAACACCCAATTACATAACTACCACTATTTCTAGAGATACTGGCCTGTGAAAATTACTCTTTCAGTATATGAAGGAACCAAATAACAAAACCCAAACAGTAAAACTTTGCTGTTTATGCATGAGAAGATTTTTGAACCACTCAGTGAGTCATTTTATGAAGCAATTAACTTTCCTTTCTATGCAGATATTTTTTCTTCGTCTGCCACCTTTTTAATAGTCCTTTGCATAAATTGTAAAATAATTTCTCATTCCCTCAGAAACAACAGCTGCATTGTGAACTCCTGAATTGGCATGCCTTAGGAATATATTATAATAATTCAGAAACTGCTGCCATTTCTGTCAAGCTTTCATTCATACGAAGGTTGCTTCAAACGTCCCATCCTCCCTCCCCCTTTCATTGCTGTTGCTGATCTCAGATTGTCCAGTCAGTTCCCTTGCTCTCCCAACTCCCTCTCCCGCCTCCAGTCTCAGCCCTTTTTCTCTAAAGCTCGACACAAATCTCCTTCCCTTGCCACTCCCTAGAACTGGCTCTCTGTAGCCTTCTCAGTCGAATTAGACACAAATGATTTGTCTTGACTTCCAAAGCCCTTTGTGGCCTATCTGCTCACCACTGACCCTCTCATGTTCAATATCAAAGGTCAGCGCTCGCTTCCAATTAGTCTATGAGCCAAGGTACCTTCCTCTGACGGCAATGCTTTCAAAACAAGCCCAGTCATGCTCTTTCCTCTGTTGCCCCTCACACTTGGGGAAGGAATTGTCTATCAGTATCTGCAAAGCCTTCACGTTCTGCCTTTTTAAATCCCCCCTCAGATCTTCACTTTGCCTTCAGAAACCGCAGCAAGAGCCTGACTGTTCATGTGTCAGGGCAACGCTCGGCTACACAACAGGAGCTTCTTCACTGGTGTCAGTATGCTACAGGGGAAATGCAGTTTTTGTGTGCCCTGTTCTGCAGCTCAGTGGAGGAGCTGTGGCTGATAGCCTGAACTTTGTGAGTCCTGACAAAATGCAAAAAATAATGAACAAGGGAAAGCATAATAGGGAAAGCACAGATTATTGGTTTCTAGGGCCCAGACTCAGGCATTGCAAAGCTCACATCAGCTGGGAGTTGTTACTGAATGAAAAGTCCTGGTCCATCACGTACAACTTCAGGGTGAACCCTTCTCATTTCAGACAGAGCTGCAAAGTCTGGCCAAATTATACACAGCTTACGTGGTTCCAATCTATATAAAGGTTGTAGAATTCCACAGATTTGATAAAAGGTTGTTTCCTTGATCAATTCAGACTCTTGCCCCAAATACTAAAAATTTTTACATGCTCAAAAAAAGTCACCAGTATATATTATCTTGAGCAAATTCACTCACCTTGCCTCAGCATTTCTGGCTGGTTTGGCTGCAGTTTCCCCAAAATTTTAGATTGGGGTATGCACACAGGAAAAATTCATTCTGATAAAGGTTATAAGTAACTGAAATTCTATTAGGTATCTGAAATTCATTCATATGAATAACTGAAAACATGGCCATACAATGGTAAGCTTCCTTAAACTGATAGATGATGCTCCCAGCTCCATTATTATAAACACAGTGGTTTATTATGGAGATAATTGTGGGTTGTTCAAGTGGAGGAGGGAGATGTATGTGTGGGAAGTAACAGAATGGAGGTAACTAAGTGAGTGGAGTGTAGGTGAATAGCTGAATGGCTTAACTGTTAATTTCCTTGGGGTTTTTTTACAATTTACATTAGTATGCAGAGAAGTGGGATCTAACTCAGAACTTTTCTGAGACGGGAAAAGAAATCACACATAATGTATACATAACCATGTGAAATACAGGAACCCGGTACTGCATTACGTAATTTACTTGAAGGTTGTAGCTTGTTGTCAGAAAGGCCCTGCTGGGTTTCACAACCTGGAAAAGTAACTTTCATGAAGTATGTCATTCTTCAAGAAACGAGCAACACTGCCATTTGCTTCATACCACTGACACGATATTTAGCTCTGTCATTTAAATATAATTGCTCTATTTTTAGTGTTATTAATAAATGCAGATTGCAAGGGATAAGTAAATTCTCTTATAGTGATAAAGCAATAGTTTAAAAAAGAAAGCTGACACTTATTGCATATTTTAGATTTTAAAAAAATTTACCATTATAATGGTAGCTTAGCTCTGGTAACGGTTCAAGGTTTTTTGTGGTTTAGTATTTTTAATACTCTGGTGTAATCTACTCCAGTCATCCTTGACAGAGAATAAAGATGGGTTTTCAAGGATCACAGCTTTCAAGCTGTGTGGAAATGCCCATTTTCCATCTTGAAAGTAATCACATACATATAAAGACAATGATACTTTGACTGGTATTTATAAACTGAATCTAGGAAAAAGTGCATGTTTCTGCTGAAACCCCCTTTTTTTTTCATGGCTAAATTCCCTGTACCCAGAAATCCCATAGTGCTAGTAGAATTGCCATCTTTAATGGGCATTTCATCCCTCTGGCAATTGTAGCTGCAGCCTTTAGTACTGACATGAAGCTACCGCTTAAAAACAGCTTGTCATTTTCCAGTGAATATAAAATTTATACTGTTCTACAAAGTCAGAAGAAAAAAAAAATCCCAAACTCTCTAGCACGTTTTTCATGAACATATGTCAATATATATATATTTATTTTTAAACACATATAAAATCTGAAGACTTTTTGCTCCAGAATTTACATCCTCTTCTCCACAGTGAAATTCAATCCATGCCTGCCTGAACGCTGGTCAGTCAAATTTAGTCGGTCATCACATCGGCAACACAGCCTTGACCTCTGAGCTCAACCAACCATTCCTGGTGCACTGGAAGCAAGAGTCTGTTTTCATGACATCTCAGCCAACTGCACTCTCCAGATCAGTTAAAACTGGTGCTCATTTTGGTGCAGAGGGCAGAGATCTGATGAGATCAGGCAGAAGAACCTTCTACAGCAGCAGCCAGGGGCCCCAAACACCTTTTTCCTCTGCAATGATCTCCAGAACACACCTTCCTCTGCTTCTCCCTGAGCTCATGAGGACTCAGTGCCATCTGAGGAGGGTGGCTTGTACTGGTATTGGGATAAATTAATTCTTACAGAAGAAGAAACAGAAAATTCTGCTAATATCTATGTATGTTCTGTGTTCCATTGAAAAACTGAATTGCCTTTAAAGTAGTTAACTAAGATATACTTTTTTTTTTAAAACTTATTCAAAATACATTTTGAAGCTTTTCTCTATCCATGGAAGCAATAAAATTATTAAACAGGAAAAAAAAACCAAGCTAGAAAAACAAAAAGGAAGAAAGAAAGGAAATAAACAAAGGAAGGAAAAGAAAAAATGAGAGAATGAGAAAAAGCCAATTTCTCCAAGCAATTCCTAGATTTTAAGAATTAAGGCTTTAAGAAGAACCTAGATGACAACTATCACAAATCTCAACATCACAAAATCCAGTGAGGGAGTAAGAACTGACAATCTGGATTCATCTGGGTGTGTTCAAAGGGCAGCATGTGGATCACTTTGTTCCTACACTGCGCATAATGTGTAACTTTTGCCTTACTCTCTATTCTTAGTTTGTCACCTTTCAGAAGGACTAAGCAAAAATAAAATTCAAGAAATCTAAGAGAAATCCTCTTAACCTGGGAATACCTTTCAGAAATTGTTTTGCATTGCTGATCTGCATTATATTTAGTAGCATTCTATGCAACTATTCATAGTAGCAAACTATGCAGCTTTTGGTTGAAGCTCTAAGAGATAGTCTGAAACAACACAAAATATTATAGTTGTTCCAAATAACACGATATTGGAGAATGGGAAAATCGTATTAACATGTGAAAGAAGCAACATAAGCTGAATCATGTAACTCTACCTTCTCAAGACAGTACCGAGGGTCTGAGACACCACAAGAGTTGGTCAATGGTTGTGTAGTTCACCAGGACTGGAAATTTGTTTCTACTTGAAAACTCACACAGTCAGGAGATTGGCTGTGTTGTGGGCTTCTTCCCCACCAATATCAGATAGGCATCTCAGAAGATTATCTTGATTTCACGTAATTTTATCTGAAGGAAAAACACATTTTCTTAGTCAACGCAATCTAGAAATGAAAATGTTACGGTTTCTATTTAATACAAAAATTAAATCCAGTCAAGTTGCATTTACCAGCTTAAAAAGCTGAAGTATCACTATTGTGTTTTGCCCAAAAAACATTTCCTACAGCCTGAAAATTTAATAAAATACACAGGAAATCATAGGTGTAAAAGTATGTGTGTGTGTGGGTGTGTGTGTCTATCAGTCTATCTCTCTTTAAATAAAATCAGTTACTGCTTCGTCAAAAAGTCCTTCAAAGTCCTTCCTATGCTACCAGAGAACAGAGGAACCCATTTTGCTTTTAAACAGCAAACATTGAAAGAAAAGTAGGAAGGGACAATGTACTAAAAATTAGCACACATGCTCCACCAGAAACTTGCTTTTTGGTTTTTTTTGCTGCTTTCTAATATGACTGTTAAGAAGTTATGCTGACAAAGCCCTTTTAAAATTGAGATCATTTCAGCAGGTCTTACTGAGTCTGGTGCTATTGTGTGTTGTCAGTTCAATTACTTGAAGTCAAAATTCAGTCATATTTATGACATGTTGTCAGTCTGTTTTGTGTTCATCATGACATATTGGTGCAATTTTATCCCAGACCAAGATCTAGTCATAAATACTTCATGACTCCGCTATACAGACCAATCCATGAGGCACCCAAGCATGTGCACAGCTGGATACAAATATACATAATGCACAGAGTAAAGAGAAACAATAGAAAGGGACAGATCTAAAAATTAATGCATATTACATAGATCTGAAATGAAAAAAACCGAACAAACTCACAAGACATTTTAAAAGGCAATTCAAAATTATATTATAGAGAGTCTTCTCAGAGTTATTGTGTAGGTTTGGTGCTCATTTAAAATAATTCCCTTTTTTCAAGTTTGTCAGTTCCTCCTGGTTACCACCTTGTGCCTAGGCAAGGCCAGCTGCCTCTCTGCTGGAAGCTGGATGCCGTTGCAGTCAGATTTAGAATCATCTGGTCAGTGCCCACTTCGTCACAAAATAGGAACTGTTCATTATTTCTCCTTCCTTCAGTTCAAAATAGTGCTCTCTTGGTCCTAACTTTAAGCACAAGTAGGTGTATTCTACCCTCCATTTTAGTATCAAAGTCATGATTCTGCCTTACTATGTGGCAAGAACAGATCTGCTTTTCTTCTTGCTTCTTCAGACTAAAAGGTGGAGGCTTGCTGCAGGATTATGAAAAATACCTTTGAAAGTTTTTCTTATCTCTGGCCCAGTGTGAGTCACTTCTGAGAACCAGAAAGCAGCTTCAACACCACACTTACATTCTTTGAGCAGTAAATACCTTATTTTCTCCCTTAGGCATCTCCTGTAAATACTTAAACGCTCAGTCACATGACACTAACCTGTTGGAAGGTGCTGGATCACACTTAGAACTAGGTCAAGTACAGATTACAGAAACAGAGAAGGAGATCAAATGACACTCAGCTGGTTAAGCTTTATCGAACCCTACAAGAAGTCAGAACTCAAATGTTTCACTTCTATTATGTTTTGCTTCCTCTGTTTCAGGAAATCTAAATAAATAACAAGAGAACCTCACCAGACTTTCTTTAACATGTGGAAAGAGGCATGGCTCCTGAATGCCATTGAAGAACTCCTGGATGAAGGTCAGTGCTTGGAGAATCTGATGGTGAACAGGAGAGCAAAGATTACAGAGTTATCCAAAACTATCCATCATCTGAATAAAGGGAAAGCAGCAGGTATTGATCAGCTCTCTGGAGAAACGTTGAAAGGGGGTGGAAGGTCAAAACATGGAAGTTACACTATCTTGGAAAGGAATGAAATCAAGATCAAATGACAAAGGCAGGACAATAGATTCTCACTGTACAATATACACAGCATGCATATTGTACCACAGCTGAACTGAAATTTCACAAAGTGCACAAACACACAAATACACCATGGAAATACATTGTATATCAAAAAGATGAGGCATATGAGTGCCAAAATATGAAGCAGAACAAGGCAGAGGGAAAATAGGGAAAATCTTACACAGCCATTAGGGTAAAAACCCACGACATTTGCTGCAGATCTGCAATTTCTACCAGTTATTGACCAGAACTTGTCAGAGAACAAAACCTGAATATACAAAATCTATCTAAAGCAGATGAGAATTGTAAAAGAATTGCTGAAAGACAAAGAAAAACACTCCTTAAGGCACACATGCTTCTCATTTTACTTTGCAAAACCTTTTCCCCTATTTGTGAACTGTTGCCAAGTAACTTTTCCTTGGTACCTGAGCTGAAACTGCTGAGGCTGTGAAGGTTTGGTTCTCACTGCCTCTATTCATCCCAGCACAACACATGGAAGTGTATCAGACATTGGCTGTTAGTCAAGTGTGCTCTACCCTGAATCCTACTGCCATAAATGCTGCACTACCTGGTTCAAGTGGGAACCTGACACTATGACATCTCGCAAATCAAGGAATTAATTTGAAAGAAAAAGTCCAACTGCAGAGCAGAGATAATAAAAAAAATGCTTGAAAAATGGCTTAAAGCAGGCTGGAAAACTTGAGGAAGCATTTTGGAAAAATTATAGAGCATGGGGTTATGCTTAAAACCACATGAAACAGGCTATGCTTATGTTCTTTTTTAATTAATCAGGATCCTAAAAACCACATGTTACTCAAAAGCCTGAAAATTTTATAAGGAATTATTTCTAGAAAAATACAGGAAATTCTATGCCTGCAACATTAACTCATCTGAATTTTATTTCCTTCTATTTTTAAAGGAAAATGAACCATGAAGAATCCCATTTATTCCCATGACTAATGACATTACAAACATCAAGTTTGGTCCAGTCATCTGTATTTTCATTTAAGCCAACAGCATAGGTGAATAAGCATCTGGCAAAGATTCTAGGTTACTCTATATGTTAAATTACTGTTTTACAACTAAACACCTGCTGTGAGAATTGAAACAAATAGGTGAAGCATTTTTCACTGAACGCTCTCTTCAGCATCATCTCATAGTGTCTCTCACCGTGATTCTAATTGCCAAAATAAATCTGGTGGGTGAAAACAGCCATCTCAAACTAAGCTAACATTTCTTTTCCTTGGTTTCAGTCTCAAAAGAGGGAAAAAAAAAAAACCAAAAAAGCCTGTGCATTTTTGCTCCATGCTAAAAGTCCAGGAAAGGGCATTCTCACATGGGCCCAAAATGTTTATACAAGGACTATGCCAAAAGTGTTTGAGTTGCTTTCAGCAGCACAGTAGCATAAATGAGATTTCATGTGCTTTCAAAATACTCTAGACTGATTTTTCTGTTTTATGCTGCCGTTGCACTTGTATAACTCACTCTAATTCAGTGCATTTATACTAAGGTAAAACTAGAATCATGTATCTGCTCACTTCATAAAATTGTATTTTTATTACTGCCCACAACACAAAGTGAGAGGTGATTGTGTTCAGTCCTCTCTAGTTCACCCCGAGTGTCAAATTTGTCATTTTTAATTTTGCCAAATTATATCCTACAACTTTCAGAAGTATGCAAGGAGTGTGCTTGGACCTGTTACTTTGGAAACAATACTGGAGGTATGCTGGAACTTAGAGATGAAAATTAAGATAAAGACAGTATTTTTCCAGTATCTTTGGAAAGCATAATAAAAGATACAGAGAACAGCACTCAACTCGTGCAGCCTTCTGGCATCACTCACACAAAGTTTAATTAACTTCCAAACACATCTAACCTCTTCCTTTGCCCTGCAGAACGGTGCCTCGCTCAGGCCTACAGAGCTTTTTGCCATTAGTCAGTCTACTCAGGTGAGCTACTGCAGAAAGTCAGTGGCTAAATTCACTTACACAAACACATCCCTTTTCTTTTTACCCCAACTTGAAGCTAAGGGAGCTACTCTTAAATACCCTTCAAAATCAGTAAGAACGTGATTTTACCATTCTGCCCTCCAAACTTACTCTCCAGAAGCAAAAAGAGAATGAAATACTGTGATCTGAAGTGGAGTTTCTCTAACTTACTCTTATACAAGGATTAAAAGGATGATTTTTATGAGGTATTCTATAACTAGATTCTGCACATATAAAGAACAAATCAATACATTGATTTTTCCTCACTAACAAATATAATTTACCAAAACACTGTGTTTCTTACAATTCATTCTGCTGTGTTTCTGCCTGGTGAAGCTATTTGTCAGTTTCAAAATGGAAAAAAAATAAAAGGCTTTCATCGTTCCCACTTATTGTCCTTGCTCACCTTTAACTGTTGGTGAGTTCTGTCAGTGAAAAAATTGCCAGCCATTCTCTCTCAAATCTGCCTTGCCAAACCCTTGTAATTCTATGCCAGTAGAAAGAATCATGCTCTCTATTTTGCCTGGAGTAAACAATGCAAACATCAACAGAAAGTACACGTATTCTCAGCTACAATATAAGATCATTATATAGAACTGTCAGCCTACTCTAAAATTCCCATCTGATCACAGGGATGTTAATTAGTGGGGAAGAAAACCTTGCAAAGGTTTTAGCACTTCTGACTTTGGAATCTCAGAGCACTCTACAGAATTAAGCAAATTCTGCCTCGTAAGAGCCTTCCAAATTAAATTCTTAGGTGAAAAAAAAAATAACATTTAGGGCAGAAACTCCACCTCTCCCTCACCTCAGCCTCAAAACTAAGGGCCATATTATGAATCCCTTCTTGCTTCTGGTAAAAATTATTTTCACATTTAAATTAATTGGCCTATTTCAGATAATAGCTGCATACCAGTGCAGGAGAAGCTGTTCACAATGCAATTGCAATGACAGCCAAAGTTTCACATTATTTCCCCTGAAAAGTAAGTGAGAAAGATATTTGCCAGCCTGGAATCAGAAGACCAACACTCTTTTTTTCCCCACTCAAAAAAAGTTCTGCTAGAAGCAACCTAAAAAGAAAATGTAGTCCAGCCACTTTACCAAAACAAGTATTATGCAAGACACATTGATTAGTTTTCCAGTAAGGCTTCCCTAATGTCTCCAGATAGCCTGAGATATTGTCAAGCTGCTTTTAGAATAATGTTTTTTAATAATTCCCAGAATAAACTTTTGCTGGAAAGTATACTAGCTTCCTTTTCTGCTCTCCCTCCTAGCCTTTCACTTGTGTTTTTAAATTGCAAGTTTTCTAAAGCAGTAACTGCTTCTAAATATGCTTATGTATTAACTTACGGAACCTTCCCTCTCGAAATTTTCAGATGGTATTAGAAATAATCCTAGTGACCTTTAATTTTAGTTTTCTGCTCTAGTCAAATTTTCACTTTTTAATCATATTGAAAACAATCAGCCCTGGTCTCATCTTTCATTGTAACAATATTCTACCCATGAAATATTACTGGTTTCTTGCCATATTTTAACATTATTGCAATCCCTCTCACAAGATGCTGTCAAATGATACTGCAAGACTTGGTTTTATCTGACCAAAAAGGAAAAACGGTTCTTCTTCTTCACTTTTATTTATTTATTTATTTTTAACAGGTGCTTTTGATTCACTAAAAGCTTTCCATCCTCTCATCTTCTAATCATTTTCCTCATCTTTAGGCTTGCTCTCACCTAGAACACCTAGGCTCTTTCAATGTTCTTTCTTTACTTCAATCAGAGTGATGGTGGTACTGACTTGGAGTTACTCACCTTCTTTGGCTTGGATGACAGTTAATTTTGTGCTTTTACCCAGAATTTCACCACAGGCACCTCACTTTCTCAATTCATCTTCCGTGAATTTCTTTTTCCAGTGATCATCTCTAGCGCATTTTACCTCAAATGTGAATGTAAACAATGACCCCTGAACTAGTGAAAGCACAAGAGGGGGTGAGCACGCACAATGGTGAAAAAACATTAATTCTGTTTCTTTCAGGACATCTTTATCTCTAACACTGACAATTGAAATGTAAAAGGTCTGGTTATCAACCACAGGCCACAGCTGGAGAGAAAACATCTCCCTCTGCAATGATAGCCTAACACTTGCTTCAGGGTCAGAAAGGGATCCAAAGGTTGCTTTTGTATTAACATATCCTTTCAATATTTTCTTTTTCCACTCAGAAATATGAGAAATACAAACTAGAAAATGCCTTTGTTTCCCCAATGAAGCTTTCCTGGACATGTCACTTAAATTTTTTCATCAGAAAATACTATTGCATTTGTTTTGGTCTGTATTTTTTTGTTCTTTTTTGTGACTTTTTGTAAAAGCAGCTCCTTCCTTCTTGTCAAGTGCACTTGTGAGATGTTTTTCTTCATTTCTGACATTTTTTAGACTGTCAAAATTCCTCTGGAACACACTTCTTTTTGAACATGGTGCAGATTTGAGTTGTTACAATGAGGGAAAAGAAAAAGGGAGGAAGTAGCAAAAAGAGAGAAAGTCAAGAAACCATGAACTAACATTGTGAAATCAGGACTGTTCACTAAAATAAAAATGTATACTAAAATTCCCATATGTGTTTTACTAGAAATTACTCATTTTTAAAGCCCTATAAAATTTTCGAATTTTTACTGGGATGGAAATATTCTTCTGTCAGAAATGGCATTGCAGAGCAACAGTTATAACAAATTACAACAATTCACTTACAAATTGTCATCTTTACTTTTTCAGTCTCTTCTTCCGGGTTTCCTCTTGTCCTCTCCTATGACTTCTTTTCACACACTCACTTGCTCCCTTCTTTTTAGAAATAACCTTATGCTTCTCATTTCTGTAAGCTTTTACTAAATGTCTTCCTATATAATACATCTCCATACCTCGGCTCCATCACCTCTAATATTTCCTTCTTCTCTTTGTTTTATTCCTTTTCTTCTATGCTCTTCTGTTTCTTCCATAATTCCCTCAGCTCGACACCCAGCCTTCACTCAAGTCTCCTCCAGCTGTGTTCTCAGTAAAAAATGCTGGTATCAGGCCCTGTCAGGACGGGCTCTCTTTTGCCACCTGCAATCCAGCTCCAAATACTTACACCTTGGGGGAGGAGGGGAAAGGGAAAGGAGGTATTTCTCTTTGTGTATCTCTCAGTGATCTCTGCCTGCTCTTCTTCAGATTCGAACGTACCTAACGCGGCAGGCAGCGAGCAGAGCACAGAGCTGCGCGGCACAAACGCAGCCGGCCGGCCCCGGCGTCGCGTACCGGCCGCATGTGGGGTCCCAGAAGCACAAGCTACTCACACAGTTGCATTCTCCTGCTCAGAAATCAGGACAGAGCCTCCAACAGCCATGAGCACAACTGGGATGATGAGAGTAGTGTTGTTTCCAGACAGAGATACTTTGCAAAACTCTGTGCTTCATCCATGGCCAGGTGACAAGATCCACCTTCATTGCTTCTCAGGTAGGGTGCCCTTGCAGCAAATCTGAGGTTATACCAACTGATTAGCTAAAAAGTTCATTTCCAAGACCAGGAATAGACTTCTCTGAATGACTAAAGGGAACAAAACAAAGCCTTTCATTTCCATGTTCAGTATGAATGGGAAAGCAGAATAAAATAAGATGGGAGTCTTCCTTTTTCATGGTTTCCCTCCCTGTGGAGAATTTTCACTTTATATTTTATTTTAAGTGATAAGAGAGTCAATCTTGATATCAGTGACATCAGGGTGGTGACATGGGACCCATCTCAGTCAATGTCTCTAGGTACAGCACAAATAATAAGTAATAATCTTGGCAATATCTGAATTTCTAAGATAATTTTTGGAAATAGTATCACGGAGATTAAATGCTACTTCTAATTTTTTAATCAGTTTCTCACAGACAGCAATGCACAGGTGCCTTGACCTTAAACTTAGGTAATTATTATAATTAAAGAGCTAATACTCCATTCATGAATGTCTGCTGCACTATCTCTATTGTCTAAACCCCATTATTGTGCATGTAGTTCCTCTTCTGTTCCCAGTTTCTTTGGAACTCTTCCAAGATTTACTCAGCTATTGTTTAAAGCCTTTCTCTGTATGTTAGTGTGTTGGTGTTTTGTGCCCTGCATCCTATGACTTATGGATCATTCCAGTTTTGGAGAGATATTTTCTACATCCATTCAAAAACATTACCCATCCCACATCCAGTAAATATATTACTCCTCTAATCAATAATTTCTTCTAACTCCTCAAATAAACCCATCCTTTCTTTATTATGTTGAGCAAATTAGACAAATGAATGTTTTGTAAAACTTGCAGCCTTTTTTGTTCCCTTGGGTCTCAGTCTGTCTCGCTCCTTGTCTTTTTTATTTCCTTTTTCAGTGAGCACTACCAATATACCTCAGCTGTATTTACAGGACTATTTGGTCTAATTCTGTCACTGGAATGAAATCCATGCAAATGAAAGACTTCCTCAGTGTGCCTGGCGAACCATATTCTTTCCCAACCACAAATTTCTGCCCAAATTATTTTTAAATAATTTTAGCTGGGGGAAGGGAAGGAGGTACACTCACTGAAGAGAAATATTTAATTTCAATTTCAGACATTTTAAAGAAAATTAATGTATTGATTAAAAGAAAGCCATACCACTCTCCTGCTTTACTCTACAGTCCATCTTGAATAGAAGAAAGGTTGGTTCAATTCCTTCTTTTGCCTGAGGGGTTTTGAACCGTATCTCCTGTAAAAATGTTTAACTACCATGTTACAGAGTTTTCATATTCTAGGATAAAGACTCTCTCAATCCCTCCTGCTGGTGCTATTCCACTTGGTTTAATACACTTAAATATTCTGAGGCACAGTGAAAATGACTCAGTAACATGAGGTTTGTGGTACTCATGTGGAAAATGGGGCCTCAGGGTTCAAGTCTTTGCTTCAATAAATATCTAAATATTTTTAAACAAAGCAGAATTTTAACAGGAAAAAGTGAAAGAATTTAAACCAAAGTGTGACACACTACAGTCTCCAAGACATTCTCAACAGTGACAACTCCTGAGGAGGAGAGAGTATGGAGCCCAGGCCTTCAACAGATGAAGCACTCAACAAAAGATGCAGATTCACTCATTTTATGAAACTAGTGTGGACAACAGTTTTTCCCAGTAAAGACCTGTTCAGCCACTGTATAGTGATTTTGCTGACAGTTCTGGCACAATAGAAGATATACTTAAGTTTAAAAAATTTGCAGAAATGCTAATCGAACCCTACACTTAATTTTTGGTAATCACAACAATAGCAAAATAGATGTCCTTACAAAAGAAGCTTGGGGAAAGGAAGGAAGGTATTTCTCCCAAACTATGTCCTCAGAGGTTAGAATTCAGTAGTTTTCATTATCATAGAAAATAGTTACCAAAGTGGTGACAGCAGGTAGGACAAGAAGTAAACAGAAAAGGGGTTGAGTTATAAATATACAACCACCAAATGATGTTTTTAGTGAAAAATAACTATTATTGATCAACAAATGTGTTGCTGTTCTGTACAAAAGGTGAAGGAACAGATACCTACTCTGGAGTTAAAACCTGAAATTCATTTCCTGTGAAGTATAGATCTTAATGGGAAAACACATAATTATATTTTTATATAACCCATATATAAACAATTTCAAAAATGAAATTTTATGTAATTTATATGGAAAATGAAAACATGCAGCGGTTTGCTTTTGCTTCATAGAGGCTTAAGGACTTGTTTCAGTCAGACCCTTCACAATGTACCTAATTTAAAACAAAAACCCAGTTTAAAAAGATACACATTTATAAAGCTTGCCAAGGAACACTCAAATTACATGTACTACTCCATGAGAAAAATAGTGTAAGCAACATCAAGTTTATCTGTTAAAAATTTTACTGTCATGTTCCTGAATGTACCTCCTGCAAAACTTGGGTGCCTTTTTTCAAAAGAAATCCTGCATATTTTCTGAAATTATGTTTTCTTTTATTCATAAAGTGTTCATTAATTAAAGCAAGCCAATATTGTCAGCAGAGATGCATCTGTTACTCTTAGGAGTCTCCAGGACAAATTCTGTTTTGGTGACGTCTGTTTTACTATTGTCCTAATGGAGCAAATGGCTAAAGACCGAGTTCTTTCTGATGTACACATGTTATATATGCAATTAAGTCTTGCTATAGTAAAGAATCACTGTCAGCAGAGATTATTTTAATGGATGTACAGTATTACTTTAAACTAAGTCTTCACCATCTGTTCATCTTAATTACAAATGCAAAACCAACATATCTTACATTAGCATCAGAAAATGGGGAAATATCAGTGACTGAAATGTCCATATATACTCTTTGTGCAATACTGCATGCATCTGTGCCATTTTTCGTCTCCTCTTCCAAGCAACACAAATTGGGAAGAGGGGGAGGAAAGAAGGGGGTAGAATTATTCCTCACAGATAATTTTCTGGCATGGTTGAATATTTTTCTGGCAAACAAGGACTCATTATAAAACATTTCAATATATTATGCTTTAGAATGATTTCCAAAAGTATGTACTTGCACTTGTACCTCATTCTAGCTCTTTCTGGCTGCCAGATTATCAGGGAAAATGAAAGAAAGAGCCAACACATGCTAATGCCATCTAATAAATCACCAAAATGGAGGTAAAAGAATATGCAAGGAATATTCAGAATTATACCAACCTAAGACATAATAAGGAAGTAAAATTTTAAAAATATGGCTCTATATTTCTGACATAATTTTACTTTGTATGGACAAGATAGACTTATAGAAAATAATAAAATAAGTGAGAGTACAGCCTGTCTATAATCTGCTGCAATTTGGTATCTTGCTACTAGATATTTGGTCCTACAACAGTGCATCACTATGAAAGCAGCATTGCAACAGTTAAGACTGAATTAAATTTACTGATTTTAAAGTACTTTGCCATCCCCTTGCTGACTCAGTTTATCTGGAAATCTGTTGTACTTCGTGGTACAGAAACATGCATCCTGACAAAATTAGGATCTAGAATGAAGGGAAACTCAGGGAAAGATACAAGCTACTCTCTTGCAAGATACTAACATGTGCCAAAAACTTATAAAAAATAAAATAATTTTAAAAACCCCAACCAAACACCATGGCAAAGATTCCATCACTCTCAAATTTTCTAGCTAGCTCCCATGAAATGTGACAGTCAACTTTTAACATCTTGCATCCAAGATGTGTCCAAATCCAAAACTCTGATTTGGCATGTGTATCCTGAGATAATCCATGGACACAAATATATGAGAAACATAAGTGATGATATTATTCTCTGCCTTACATATAAGAAAATATGCATAGAAAAGTCTAATTTCAAACTGGAGAGACCACATTAGAAGACAATACTTTTTTGTGGAGTCTTATCACTAAATGATGAGCACTTCAAAGAGGTGGTTGGCATTGTGTCAATAAGAAGGATAATCAAACTCAAACAGAGGTACAGGATGCAGGACTAGTTGATATGTAAACTCTGTATCAATTGCAATTGTGTACAACTACAGTATAACGAAAAAAATTTATGCAAGTCTCTAATAAATATATTAGTGGAAATAGGTTTGGAGAGATATTTCCCAATAATTTTTTACTTTGAAAGTTGTCAGGAAAACACCATAAATCATTAATGCTGGTAATTTGTACTGGGGAAATGTGTATGGCCTTAAATTATACCATCTTACATAACAATACCAAATATGAAAACCAAAACTGGTCTGTAATAAACAGCATTTTTACTGATTGCACATGATTATGTTAAGCAGCTTCTTCTAACAGTGTCACAGAGGTGATTTAATAGCTCCTATAACTAATCTTCCTAGATGACCTCTCCCCTCTGCTGATGAAGCCTATTCAAAACCTACTGCCCTTTGCTCATTTTACCATCTTTTATTTCTGAACTGTTTTGATCATAAATACTTTTGGCAAAATTCTACTTTCCTCTGAACAAATTTTCTTTGGACATCTCAGCTCACCTATGTGAGTGATGTAAAAGGAAACATGTCCTTACCATTGTTCCCATTATTACTATTATTTCCCCAAAACCACCACATCAATAAGAATAAGAAATCACTCATCAGATATCTGACATCTGTGCAAAGTACCGAGTTTCCAGCCTCTTTCTTCCAGCACTGAGAAGAAAATTCACACAGCTCCTTTTTAACAAACTATTGAAAAAAAAAAACCCATCTCCCAGAAATACCAAACCGGAAAAGAATGTCTTAAAATGTTACCATCAAATTCAAATAATGTAGAGAAAACTGCGTTTGTAAAACCAAATATGCAGGCACTGAGAATACACAGAGTGCTGTACACCACAGGTATTAACAGTCAACTTTAAAAACCAAACCAAAACAAAAACTGGAAGGAGTTAAAGAGCAAGTCGTATCACTATAGCTGGAACAGGATGAAATTCAAAGTTGTGATCGAGGTCAAGAAGAGGAGCGGCGTGCGAGGGGAGCCCGGCGGCGGCAGGAGTCCCTAGGGGGCACTGCGCAATTAATATTGGCGGCGGCGGCCGCGGCCACAAAGACGGGGCTGCTGCCCAAAAACGTGAGCAAGCGTTTTGTTCTCTGAGCAGCTTCCTGATTGCGCTACAAACCCCTACTGTTTGTCCTTATGTAATAACGAACTGCTTTCCATCGTAAATATTTTCCTCTAGGATCATTTTGTGTTCTAGAAAACGCAGGGATTGCAGAATGTATGGACAACAACCAGACAGAATGAGAAAAGCAGTAAAATAGTCCTGTTTGGGGGAGGGGGCAGGTAGGAAGAAGATTAAATAAGTGTTAAAGTCGTCTTGATTACAAAGGTAAAGTGAAACTCGAGTTTACATACACATATTATTCTGTGCAAATGAAAAAAGAAGATAGCTACTATTGAGTTTATGAAACAATTTAAATCCTTGACACAATGAGATTTTTCTGATTCAGCTTCAGGACTGAATGATTTTTCATACAACAGGGCAAACAAGTCAAATTTGTGGTTTTGTTTCTACGTGAAAAAAATGCAATTTGTACAGTGTCTGCGTGCTGAAACTATCAAATAAAGAAGTGCCTTTATTCTTCAGCTTTAAACTCAGAGCTGCTGATCAGAGTAGGCTCAAAGAATGCTGAGAGGGTACCTGCACCATACAGGACTGGAGGTCAATAAAGCTGTGTGTCACAGTTTGAATTATGTAGGTGCCCGGACATGGCCACCTTGTAAGCGAGTAGTTTAAGTGGGTGCCTCTATATTGTGTGTGCATCTGCAAGGGAGGATGATATTTCATTTTATAACTTGAGAACGTAGGTATCATGGGAATTCTCTCTCTCTCCATATCAAACAGCAATATACACAGAGGAAAGGCACAAATATGGACCTTTCATACAAAATTCCCAGTTGCTCTTCCTGATCCCAAGTTAGAATTGACAAATAACATTAATGGGGTTTTTTTTACACTAAACCCCTATTTTGGAAGCAGAAAACAAGTAAGGAAATGAGTGCTGTTGGACAAGATTTTATCTTTCCTATGCCACTTGTTTATTGTCACTGAGGACTTATGCTCTTCTCTGATAGTTTTAGCCACAGTCTTGCAATTCAGTCCTCTAAGCATGAGCTTCCAGGCGAAATGCTATCCTGCCATGAAGGGTGGCGTATCAAAGCCACTTCTGGAAACTTCACATTAACCATCAGCTTTGAATTATCCTGTATTTAGAGCAGGTTTAAAGCAGGCTGGAAAAATCAGAATTGCAACTTTATGAGAAATTCTATTATTGAGAAAGAAGAATTTTACTTATTAACAAAAGTTAAGCAGTTTCAAGTTTTCCTAAAGAAGGAGCAGAGGAATTAGTTTTGAGATAATCAAAATATTATTGAAAATTTCAAAATAATATCATGCCAAGAAGTTGAGTGATTACCAGCTTTAGAGTAAAGAGTCCAGAATCCTTGGAAGCTTAGCTTATGTCTTTTAAAAATTCTTCAAAACCACTACAAGACATTTTGGTTGCCATTAATCTGGGTTTTCGAGCCAAAATTTGCTTCATTGTTACCTATCAAAGTAGCTATAAGAGATTCAATAAAGACACCATGAGGGTAAAATGAAAAAGTTTCTAAAATTAAAGTAAAAAATAGACAAATATACCAAGAGGGTGGGAGGATCAGTCTTCAGTAAGCATTGCCTTCAGCCTGGTGCTGTGAAAGAGACTATCACCCATCAGACACCTACAGCTGCAAACTTTGTAATTACGAAATTTTGCTGATGAGAAAAGCAGAAAATCTTTTCTCTGCAGCTTTTATTTCTGATATTGTGGACTCCATTACATAGTCTTCTTCCATCACTGACTACATTTTATTGTGCACTGTAAATGTAAAATACTTACTTTATTTCTATAACTCTAGGCATATTCCTAGCAAAAGATCTATCTTTGAAGCTTTTCTATTAATGTAAAAATAATCATTTAGAAAGTAATACCACTATAGTTTTACTGAACATATATTTTGAGAAACATTGTAATATTTTTACTTTGTCAGTCAAAATGGGGTAAATGTCACATTATTTTCAATGAATTTCCAACAGATGAAATAATGCTACATCATACTTGGAGGCAATTTCTTTGTAATGCAGGTCCCAAGGATTTGAAGAATTTGATTTTGATGAACATGATGAGTTAATTAGAAGTAACATTCCCTGTCACCTCAGAACAAAAGCTAGTCACAAGTAACCTTGAAACACTATCTATTTCATGGAACTGTGTAAACAAGGAGCTGACAACTTTTACAGGGCAATTGGTAAGATTATATGTTTCTTTCCTAAATTACAGATAAACTGTGATAGTAGGAACTCAGTAGGAGCCAGGAACAGGCATTTAGGTTTCACCGAGCCGCTTGTCTGGTACCCTATCACCTGTCTGTGAGGTGGTGGCTTCCTAGCTCGTGCTGAATTTTATGGAGCCAAGAACTGGGATTTGCTGCCTCTCACGGTGCTTCTCTCACACCACAGCCTTCACCCCCTGCCTGGGCTGCACTTCATTTGTCATGGACCCCTGCACTCTATCGGGAGCTTGTGTAATAGGCTGCTGAATGATGCTCTGAATTTGGGATAGGTGCCCAAACAACATAAACACGGAAGTTAAATTAGCATTCCTTACAAAGGCCGAGAAAAATAAAAAAGAAAAGAGCAGATGAGAAACTACGCACACCTGTGGTGACAAGCCTTCTTCCTTTGCCTTCTGACATTGCTTACTGATGGAATGTAAGAACAGCCTAGGTATGAAACCAGACAATTCACAGTGCAGTATTCCAGGGTCAAAATCTGAAGGCTCTGCAATGATAGGGAGAAGAATCATAGAATCGCTGAGGCTGGAAAAGACCTCCAGGACCATCCAGTCCAACTGCTAACACAGAAAGAAACCCTGCGATCTGCTGTTGAACTTTAATCCCACTGCTGACACACAATCTGACTCAGGTCATTCCTTGTGGAAAGCAAACATTCTCTCCTTGCTGGCATTTGGGATCCAGCAGTGCTGTATGAACTGTTGCAATGTAACGTCACAGCAATCCAAAATCCATACCCTGGCCATCTCCCTAAAGTCTGGAGACTTGATAAACTTCCACTGAGCTGTGAAAGGCTGCTGAACAGTATGGACTTTGCTTGATACTACTTCCAACTCCAATTAAGAAAGCATTGCTGCAAGATACCTCAAGAATTCAGTTGATAATTATAAAAATAGGACTAAGAGTATTTATTTTTGCATGATAACAGGCATTCTTAAGATATTTGAACCATCAAAAGCAATGGGATAGAAAATAGTAGTAAAAACTTCATAAACTCATCCAAGCTGCAAACCCCTGACCTGAACTTCTGTGTTTCCAAGAGCAGCCAAGGGGAACAAAATGAAGGTTTTGTCTGAGTCCTTCTCTGCATTTTGTTTTAATTCAACTTTTCTAAATGTTGTTTCTTTATGGACACTAATTTGCTTTTTTCCATTCTCATTCAGTAATACTTCATGCTTGTCTGTTGATTCAAAGTTGAGAATTTTCACTAGCCAGTTGCAAAACAAATTGAGAGGTTGAGAGGTCACAGAGATGTTAAGCTCATCCAGGTTTCAGAACAACCCCAAATCCCACAAAGCCGTGGTAAAAAAACCAAAACAACAACAAAAAAAATTCATAGCCATGACAAGATATGTTTTTCTTATATGAGTTACTGAAATTCCTGTTTGAATAAAATAACAAGTTCTAGCTGTGACTGAGGAGGTTCTCTTCTGTTGACAGAGAGGCAGCGCAACAAACTTAAGCTATCTCAGACTGCATGACATCTGGCTCCAGGCTCAGTGCAGTTTCTACATGCACTGCTTCCTGTCACAGTAATTAAGTGCATTTCTCTTGATTAACAAAAATCCAAACAAGATAAAGAGCTAATCTGCTTTCTGCTTTGGGTCCCAGTGGATGAAGTCTGTATGTATTTCTTGGGGGTTCTTCATAATTTAGAACTGAGATAAATCCAATGACTTTCCTGAAAACACTATAAACAGGTAATTTTTGGATGCACCAAGGTTTTTGTAATAAGACACTTTATTTAAATTCATGCTAAAGCCATTTTAGGCTTGAGGAGCTGAAAGGAAGGAGCCAATGTGAACAGAAATATTTTCTTATTTTACCTTCCTGTGAAATGGGAGAGGTGCAGATTTTGAGTTAACACTTGCCAGCAATTCCAAGCTGATACCAATTTAGATTTGTATGAGAAACAGAGGGTGAAGCAACACATACAAAACAAATCTAACCAAGGCCATTTTACTGTTCAAACTATGTGGAATGCATTATGTGAACACCCAGCAAAAGAAATTAGTATTTTGTTCTGAGAAATGGACATGGAAATCCTTGCTTGTATGAACAATCCTTAATTAAATGACATAATGACTGTCTAACAAATTTTGTAGAAAGAATGATTTAATAAATAATTAGAATAATTACAACTGAACTGGTGCTGAATTTAGCATCCCAGCACAAAAATAAAATCTGTATAGGAATAGGAAGTCAAACCAATTTCTCGAGTACTTGTCAGATTTAGAAACATGGAACGTATGCCACAGAAACTCTTCCAAAAGAAGTTTTAGTAAATCTACATTTAAACTCCATTCTCTCTATCCATCTACTCTTTTAATTTTCTTTTCAAAACTGTCTGAATTCTAACTGCATTATAGTAACTGCTCCTGTATGAGGTGACCCCTTGGAATGCATTAAGCAGATGATAGCTGATGCACCACATGATCCCTTTGCAAAATATGGGGCTAATTTAACAGCATTAAATAAATCTCTTTTCTAAAGCTCTGTGTATGTTTGTAACATGCAGAGCTTTTTTGTTGTTGTGTTTTGGGTATTTTAGTATCCTTCATTTCCTATCCACATAAAATGGAGAACGTTTGAAGCCACTGTAACATTGTAATAAGGAGTTTTAAAATACCTGGATGGCTCAAACCACAGTCTCCCTCGGGGCTCTGCAGTTTGACACGACCAGTAGCAGGCCAGTGGGTCATGCTGAGAAGGAGCCAACAATTCACAGTGAGTGAAGACTTCTTGGAAGCATTAGAAGTAAAAATGGTTACAGTGCATATTAAAACTGTGATAAATGCCTGGGGTACTTGGCATATATCCCTAAAGCTGGGAGGTTATTTTTAATACTCCTGCAGGTCACCTTTAAATGAATTTGCACATCAGTGATTAACTTTGTAGAGCCCATGTTATATGTACCAAAAGTAAAGAAACTTACATGTGCTGTATGGCATCCTTAGACAACACAGTTCATTGCAGCATGAAGCTCATTGTAGTGCTCTTGTGATCCTGTTAAAATTCTGGTCAGCTTCTCCCAATCAGATACTGGGAAGTAACGAGGTTCTCCAACACCATGGGCAAAGTGGCAGTAAATTAGTGGCTTATGGATAAATATGTGCTCATCAACACCCTGGTGCTAACAATATAGAGATATAAACAAGTATTCACCCAGCATATTAACCCTTTATTACAACTGTCTCTTTTTTGTCTTTTATGAAGTCTGGGAGCAGCACTGTTAACTACAGAACCAGTAGATAGTATTTTTTTTTCTCTCAGACCCTGGCAGCATGCCATCTCTAGAAGTTCTGGCTGCTAGATCTCCTGGACTGCGTCTTCTCTCTGTAGACAGCTGAACAGGCTATCAAGTGCAATGCAGATTTTGTTGATAGATTTTCATTTCAGCTCCTTTTCTGGAGGAAAACAAGTTCACCTCAAAATTATGGGACTATTTTCCCCAGGCACTTTATGCTATTAACATATAATTTCATGCTGTTTTACTCTGCTCTCCTTGGAGTACACTCTACTTCCTGTGTATCCTCCTTTGATTCTGAATATTGTCCTAGTCTTTACCATGGCATGCAACCATAAGGTGGTAGCATCTGAATAGAAAAAAGATAAATAATCTCATTACAAACAAGAAACTTCAATGTATGCCTCTTCAAGTAAAACAGAAGACAGAATACTTCTTGTGTCTCTAGTGATTCTGTTTTTATCATCTTTTCTATTATATCGAAATTATGTTCTTTCAGACAAGGAACAGAGTCAAAAAATATTCTATAATAAACAATTGATCTGTAAAAGATATAGTTTCAGTACAATAACATCCCTTTGATCTTTCTAGTACTTAGAGTATAATATACCATGAAACAGGGAAGATACCTGTCTTACCTCATGCTGAGAATCATACCTCCAAGTACCTTCTGTAGCATGGATGAAAATTTTGTTAAAATGTTCAGTATCTTTTTCCTCCATACATTTAACTAAGGAAATACAGGATGATTTCATGGAGCCATAAAAGGACCAAGGAAATAGGAAGCTATATATCCCTGGAGTGGTGAAAGTGTTCCCAGCAAAACATTTTAATTCAAACACCTTTTTTCCTCATATATGATACTGTCAATTCCTCATTAGAAACTAAAATGTTTCAGTCAGTGATATGCATTCTTGGGTCACCAAAAGAAGAATATTTACTTTCCACAGTATGTATGTTTAATGGACAATTAATGTCCTGTTGTGAAAGAAGTTATATAACGAGGTTGGTTGTTTGCCTTGGAAACAGTGAACCCTTCCCATTACCCCTTCTTTCCATGACTTTCATCTTTGTTACACTCCCATTTTATTTACCTCTGGCACACCTCTTTCTCTTTAGGATAGCCTGACTGTATCCTTCTGGAGTCCCAACTTCTGTTCAAAAATTGCTTTTTCTGGATTGCCTCTTTTGCTCTGTATTATTCCTAACTTTACTCCCATTATAGATTATCCTGACACACTGGATACAAAGGACTACACCAGCACTATGAGCAACACATCAGACTTGAGGCTAAGACACTTGCCATTGTTTCTGATGTGTTGTTCACCTCGACCCTTTAGTATACCCTTCATTAACTATCACTGTGGTACTCCAACTCTCCGTTCTGTCAGTGGTTGTTATCAGTCAACAAATGTTGGCCTTGTTAAAGGCAGTGGAAATGTTCCTCTTGACTTCATGATTTCACAAGAACATTGCATTCAGTTTTAGGAATTGGCAGACTAAAGTCTCTCTGCTGCAAAGTGCTAATACAAATGCATTCACTGGGGCTTTTGCAGCCCTGATGGAATCACCCTGAAACTTAAGACTAAATTCAGCAAGCATGTTAATAAATATTTGGTGTGCAGGTGGCTCATGTAACCATACTTCCCCTACTGTCTTCATATTTAGGTACAAGTTGATTCAATATAATTTATCTGTTTTTATGTCTAGCAGATATCATTATTGGGAAATTTTATTTTGAAATTTTCCATGATTGGGGTATTTCTTGTTAAAATGCTCCTTTTTGTGGTGACTTTTTGATCCAAATGTAGTATGGGATTAAGAAAACTGGCATCCTGCTCTCCTTGCTTCTAAACTGATGTTAAACAAGCGGCCCTCAGGAACTATGGGTAAAATTCCTACCTCAATCCAAAGATTAGTATTTCCAAATGCATTGCAAAAAGGAAACTGTCTTTAAATCCTAGAGATAACATACAAAGATCAGAAACTGTTGAAGACTAGAAAAACAAATTATGCTCTCAGCAGCACAGTGGTTCCAGCAATATCTCTTACAACCAGAAAGATTTTTACTATGATTTTTTAACATTGATTTCCCTTTGCGAACCTCACAGGCACTCTTTCAGGCTTCCCAAATTGCTGCTGTCTCCCACGCACCTGCTGATGGTCTCACACTACTGCTCACTTGTTGCCAGCTCAATTCACAGTACTAAAAATGTTCTCACTCATATAGAAAGTGACAGCTGAATTTGTTAAAAGCTAACCCAGATAGAAAGGCTAAACAAAAAGAAAGCTAGCTTGGAAAAAAAATTAACACTAGGTTCACCGAGTTGCCAAACCTTATGGTATTTTTTCAATACTTGTTTTGAGGAAAAGTATGTTCGGAATTGTTAGATGTTCTTTGCTTTCCCCAATTTCTTTCCTCCATCCTCACTTTCTGCCTACATGCAGCAGGCAGTACCGGAATTGTGATGAGAGTGCTTTTTCAAGAAAGATCCTGCCGAACTTTGTGGGCACGAGGCAGCAGAAGGAAATGGAAGGACCATTCACATTTGAAAAGACAACCACCATGATAACATTTCAACGTGGACTTGAGAAGGATGAGAAAGGAAGCCATCGTCTCCAGTGGGAGTAACTTGGACTCCTCAGCACTCTGCATGCTCTTCCCTCCCACACAGTCTGCTCTGTGTGTAAGCATCCAGTAATTTACAAAACTGGGAGGGAGGAGAGGACATCTCAGAGGTTGTAAGGGTGTGCTTAAGTTTGTTGGCTAAACAAACGCACACATAAACCAAAAAACAACAAAGGAAAAAAAAAAGAAAATAAATAAGCAGCAGTTTTAACCAAGAGCCCAAATTTTCTCCTTTGCTGGGTCAGACCCCATGTATTAGTTGTCTCCCTCGTAGACTATAGCAGAGTGGACTGATACCATGTAAACTTTACATCTGAGCTGCCTTCAGTAAGAAAACAACGTGGTTATGTGGGAACCAGATCTTTGCAGACATATTTACCTGGCTTTTTCAAGTGTGCAGGGACTGTAGATCTGCCACATTTAGATTGTTCCTGGTGCTTGAACCAGCTTGTTCAAGGTTCGCACCACATGGCACAGTAGTTTGCTGTATAGACAGGCTTAGAATAAACACATTTGGGAGAACTACCATTTGCAGGAACTGTTCACATTCAGTTTCAGCGCAGTCTGGAACACAAACCTATTTTCTTAATCATGCAGCATCTTGTCATAGGTGCCAAGATTTTGAGCTTTCAAAAAATTTTTACTGTAACATGTCAGTATTTTGTCCTCCACATCACTGCAAAGTCATCAACCACATTCATACTCTTGACTGTACTAGAGGCATTAGTCCAACATTCTGAAAATTTGGCCTTACCTTCTCATTCCCACTACTCTTCCCTCCAAGCAGAAGTGCCTTGTAATGGCACAAGAAGCAAGACATGCGAGTTCTACTAGTAGACCTAGCAAATGTATTTAGTAAATACTAAACTTCCAGCTAGAAGCTTTATACAACAGAAAACTAGGAATAAGATCATGGCTGTTATGCAATGCATTACAGTTTTTTAAAAAATAACTATAAACAACAGCAACTTTTCCAGGTGTTTCAGAACAATTTGGAATTGACTGAATCCAGTGCAATTGTATGTGAAACATGGTCAAATTTATTGTCTTGGTACCTTTACCCTTCAGAGTTTGTAAGGTAATTTTCAGGCTTGTAGGAGAGTTGTACCTTGAGATTTTATAAACAATTTCATCCTGATAATTACAACAGTCTAGACATCTTATGGCTAAGCTCCTCATTGCCAGAGAATGCTGCATTCTCCTGCTGGCAGCCAGTGGACTACCATGAGAAAATTGTATTACAGAATTTAGATGTTTAGGCATAGTAGCTACTCTGAGTATTGACACAGCCTATACATGTATACTGGGGGAACTCTCCACTGAGTTAGACTAGCAGTGTTTAAAAAAAAAGCGTTACATAAATCATACATGAATCTATAATGTTCAGTAAAGAGAAAGAGCAATTTGTAAGTACAGGAACTACATAGAAAGACCTGTATTACCTGGAATATACACATCAAATCTCTAAAATTAAAAACATAGTTGAATCTAGTCACTGTGGGTAGAAAGTTCTGGGTAATTTTCTGATGCAGATTGCATCTTATATGAGAGAGATTATACATTTCACTACTCTATATCTGCAGCTCCTGTGCTGCAAAAGGATATTTATGGTCCTGTTCTCTCTATGGTGGTTAGAGCATCCATCTCTGGGGAGCAGTCAGTAAACAGAGAAAATTCCCTGAGATCAAAAAAACAGTGAGTGTGCAGGAAAGGATAATTATTTCTTTTAAAATATACCCACATAGATATTTTAATAACACTGAAACCCAGAAATTGAAGGCACAAGTCGAAATGGTTTTCACAGCCAAAGCACACAGTGTTAAATATCTTATTCACTGCCTGTCTCACTCGATGGAGATCATAATTACTATCAAGTTCGTATGAAGCCTGCCAAATGTGCCTGACTTCAGGGCAGCCTGCTCCTCTGCAGCCATTTTCTTTTCTGAATGACTAATAATCTGCACGTGATTAATCAAACTGGGATAGTTCAGAGTATGCATGTTGTTTTTAAAAAAATAAAAACACATTAGATAGCACCTTAGTGGAGTATCAAGGAAAAACGAACTATAGAGTTGTTAAATTTCTTAGGGAGAGTAACATATTGATCCTCTATCTTAGATCAATTCAACTATAATTCTATTATTAACATCTTTATGGTATTTTTAACAGTCACCTTAAAACAAGAGAACTCAAAAAAATTACCTGAGGGTGGGTTTTTTTTGCCTTGGTGTGGCTCAGATAGGACTAGGCAAAACACAGAATCCCTCATTTTCAGTGTGTTTGTTCCTATGTGAAAGAAAAAAATAACATCTGTAAATCAGAAAGCTTAAGCAAACCCAGCTAAACAGAAATTTCTAAGACTCATACACCTTTGTAGAAATTATGCTTTGGGTCAGTCACCATTTTCAAATAAAATCATATCATAGAACATTCATAATTAACCTAATTACCAAATATACTAATATAGGCTGTATCAGAACAGCGATTCTTAACAGTGAGACCAAGTACTATGAGAAGCTATTTGAGATGTGCTTCTCTATTACCAAAAAAATTGTTGACAAGTTCAAATACAATACAGAGAACACCTCAGAAGCTGGAAAGATGGTTTCAAGAAATGCTCAAACACTTTTTTTTAAGATCTATGTATTTCCAAGTATTAAAAGATACTAGAACTATACAACTAAAAGCTGCTGCTTAGGAAAGAACTCAATGTAAGGCAAAAAACCATTCTAAACATATTTCTGAGTAACCAGTTGAAACATAAGCATAAAAGGAGACTAACAAAACAGTAGCCAGGCACAAGGTCTGCTATTGAAGGCAAAACGACTCCTTCCTTTTTAATTAACCAGCTCTCTTAATTTCAGCTGAAATTAACAGGTGAAAAGAAGTGAACCTGAACTTCTTGTTCAAGAGCATGAATGAATGGTTGAAACACCAGCTAAACCTGCCCACTTAAACACTGTCCCCACAGCCAAGACACCACTCTGTCCCGACCCTCACAACCATCACTGTATCTCATGATTAGGAGCTAGCTTATAGGAAAATAGTACGAGTCACTAATTATACGAGTCGCTAATTATAAAGTGTCATGGTATTGCTTTAGTATTAAGACTATAATCTCATTTTGATACTTGATCTTCTCCAAAAAACATTATTTAATTTAGCAAGCTATGTTACAACCATTTGGATGTTAAAAGTTTGCATCTGTAATTACCTGTGATCACACACACATGAGCAGCCATGCTGGGCCAGAGAAAGAATTCAACCAGACAAGGAGGTGGTCAGCAGCAGCCACCTGATGAGAATAAAACCAACATGAGAACACATGATATTTCCCCCCTAATATTCTCATAATCTCTGAATATTTTCAGCTCAGGAGATTTTCTCAGTGGGTTGTGCTTTGTCTACACACATAAGGTAGCACCCTTCCAGTTATAAACTCTGGTCTCCCCTTGATGGCATGAAAACCTGTGTTCATTAAAGCCTTTGGAAAGGAGTTGCAAAGGCCCTTTATCCACTGCGTGAAGTCCCTCTTCTTGTTTCAAACCTCTCTCTCCCATTCCTTTCACATGTTCTTGCACTGTAAGAGACAGCAGTCACTCAGCACAGACCTTCTTGCCAGCAGTTGTGGTTTTGCAGACAGCTGCTCAGGTTGCCTCCTTTCAATGCTGTCGAGTCTCCCAGCCTCCTCACAGAAACTGTTAGTTCAGTCATCTTTCTTGCCCTTCTCTGCACCTTTCCCAGTTCTAAAACATCATTTTTGCAATGACATGTCTAGAACTGCACCTAATTTTCAATCTCCTGGTGAATCATGGCAGAATACTTGGTGGAATACACATATGGTGGAATAATTATGTTTTCTGTTTGTTCTCTAATAACTTCTAACTATTGATTTATTTTTATTTAACTACCACTAAGCACTGAAATGATTTTTCATGGAACTATTTATCATAACCCCCACATCTCACTCTTCAGTGGTAATCATCAGTTCAGAGCCCATCATCTTCTATATGAAAAAGGCCTTTTTCCCCAGTGTACATGTACTTTACATTTATCTACTGTGAATTTCACCTGGGTAATTTTATTACCCAATCACTTTGGCAATTTTTCACAACTGATCCTCATCATTACTACCTGGAAGAACTTTACATTGTCACCAAACTTCTCATGGATTTTTAAATAGCATGGATCTCCCTTTTGGTACTCTTACTCCTTCCTCAGACCTACGCTCATGTCCCCACTCTCTTCTTAAAAATAAAGTTTCTACGTGGGATTAACCCCAGATTTACTCACAGCAAATATCAGTACAAAAAATGTGCAGCCATTTTGGCATTTTATATGCTGGTCATCATCTGTTTCTGCTAAAGTGATCAAAAAATGTTTAGGGGAAATTCTGATCCCTGAAACTGGTTAGTCCTTAAACTCTTTTAGCTAACTTGATTACAGTTTTATTTTTAGTCTTCAGTATGCAGCCCTTCTTACTTAGTTTACTTCAGTTTTCTGAATGATCTTTCTTACTTCTGATAGCTTTTTTTTCTTTGCTGATTAGCCATGCCAGGCTCTTTTCACCCTTTCTGAAGTCTTTCCCAAAGGATGGGGCATGTTCTGCTGCTGTGTCCCTACTTCAGAGATCTTAGTGCGTGGAAGAATTTAATTCTTTCAGTGGCCCATTTTAGCTTCTTTTTAGTGGGCTTTCCTGTTTTTATAGAGTTGTTCTTTTTGAAGTTAAGCACACTTGTGGTGGATTTTTTGGGCTTTGTTGCTCCTGTGGGGGGTACTGAATTGAAGTACATTACAGTCACTGTCACAGTGCAGCGATTCCATTGTGAGGTTCCAAACCAGGTCCTGCACATCACTCAGGACACAAACAAGCTGTCACTCAGTGAGGTCTGGTTGTATAGGGAGCTGATCTCAGGTTCCCTCTCCGCTTTGGTGCTCCATCAGCTCAGTCACAGGTGCATGGCTCTCTCAGAGGATTTGCACGTGGGTCTGTCAGAAATGGGATTAAGGGAACGGAATTGTTGTTTCCTTTAGTAGTTTATGTATTTAATAAATACAGCACAGACACAAGGTTTCAGAAAAGTGCGACTGTTGAGGTAGTTGTTACATGCATATCCTAACAGACACATTTTGCTGATCTTTGGAGTTCAAACCCTAACCACCTTAAAAATGGAAACACCTGAGCTTGAACACAGGTACAGCCAGTGGCAACCAAGATATGGCACAAGGCAGGAAAAAAAATGCTATGTAACTGCCACAAACAGCTCATTTGAGCTGGCAGACAAAACACAGCCAACACATCCTCCCCAAAACTCCGAAACAAAGTAATCACAAATCAATTTTAATATAAAATGAAGTTAAATCTTAAAAAAACCAAAAAGGACCCGTTAGGCATAGTTTTGCTCCCTTGTCTTCATCTTTCATGAAGGACAGAACTCTGAAGTTCACCAGATGCTTCCATCTCTCTCTGTTGTGTCAGTGGCTGGTTTCCAGGCCCTGCCAAGAGCAGTAGCACCATAAATCCTTGAGACACAAAGGCAAACAAATAACCTTGCTGGCATGTGAAGGTTTGGAGACCTCTGTGTACTCTTTCACTGTACTCCTTAGAGAGTCAAAGGACTTTTGAGGAAACCTGGGGTGTCTTACACATGACTGTTTTTTTACAATACAGCACCTATTTGCTTATGTGGGCTCCCAGGGGTGCCTTGGCAATGGGTCTAACTGAAGGTTTCCCTATATACTCTGTCCCCTCAGCACCTTTTATCTGGTACTTATAACTGTTTAGTTCCTTGTTTGCTCTGTGCAAGACAGCACCATCTGTCCGCTGTGCACTACAGTAGCAAAACATTAGGATGTTCATTCTCCTTAAATTAAGAGCTTGAGTGTTACTGTGAGCAAAAACATTTTGTTAAAATATGGCATTTGGTGTACCTACCCAAAGATGCTGATTTACTGAAAAACTTCCAGCAGTGGGATTCATGCATGTGACACACTGACAATTGTGGATTTCTTTTAACATCAGTTTCTGTCTGTCATACCTATGTAGTTACAAAATAACAAAGGGATAATAAAGCGCAATTGTATATTCACAGTTTGAGATTTCTATTGACAGATCTTCACACTGAATGCTTCTACAAGAAAGTCTGATTATATAGCTCTCAGTTAAAAGAGCTGAAAATCTCTCCTTTGTTACAACTCTCTTACACACCTTTGCTATCATTCGGAACATTTTAAGGGATGTGTCAAGGTTGACAGGTCCAAATTTGGCCTCCTCTCACCAAATTATATTTGTAGATTTGGAATATCTTCCATGTAGGAAGGAATTCCAGCAGTGACCTCCAAGACAAGGGCTAACTCCTCTGTCTAACTGCAAGTCAGCCAATAAGCCAGCAACAATCTCCCCTTCTGTCCCACAAAATGCGGGTTTATGTTCGACACAATGCCTCCTCTTCTGGCCTATGTATTGAGCTGGTACTGGGCTGAAAAATCACTCTGCATCCTCGTTTACCTGTGGGATAGATGGTTTTATTAATTCAGCTTGTCGCCTCTAACTTTCCACAGCACCCTTGAAAGCTCTATTTTATTATCGCCACATGAGTGCTCTACCAGAGCTTTACTTACAACTTACAGAGTAATTTTCTGGCTTCTCTTCCGTTGCACATCATGTTGCATGGGATTAACAATGACAGAGAATTCAAAAGGATTCCAGGAGTAAATATATGTGTTAGTAAAAAATTACTTAGAGACATTAAAATTTTTACTGCAATGGCATAGGACTGCGAATCTGGCTGTTGGATTGTTAGCAACAATAGAAAAAGTATAATTTTAGGTCAGAAAAAATCTGTAAATCCCTTGGCTATTTTAGGAAAAAAAAAAAGAAGATAATGTAAATTCATAGAGTTGGAATGCTTGTCTTCTCCTCACATTAACAATCCAATAGAAATACAAAAGAGATTCATTTCAATGCATATGCCTAAAGCAGGCCATTAGATTATAATCTCTCTAATGTCTAATACATTAGACAGCTGTATGCAGAAGACTAACATTTGAATCCAAGCATCGTAAAGTATTTATTCTAAAGTCTTAGCCACTTTTCCGGCAGACACATATGTGTATTTTAAAGTGAAATAACTACAAAGGACAAAGGGCATCTTCCTTGATCCACCTCCTATTTCCCCCATCCATCTGGAAATTTAACAGGGTACACAACAGTGATTCGGAGTTCCTGGACACAATATGCTTCAAAGCCTTTCAAGCAAAAAGGCAACAAATCCAGAAGCACACCTTAGTAGACAATTGGGCTTCTGGGGAAAAAAGAACAGCAACATCTTTTTGCCCTTTCATCCAGCCAGCTCCAAAGTATTTGCCACAACCAAAACTACAGCAAAAAACCCCCAACAAAATAGTGTACTGCAGGTAAGCAACCAGAGCACGTATTCCCTCTAAACCAGACTGGAAATACATCGCCCTTGATTCAACAACAGATAGGTTATAGAAAATCAGCAACAATATCTGAAAATACATTTCCCATCCTGAGGCTCTGCATCCATTGCTTGCTTCCTTTGCTCACCCTGCAGTAATTTTGTGCCTTGGCTGCACTAGTTATTACCTAGCACTTCTTTGAACCTTTCAGCACATCAGGGAGGCTTTCTAAAGCAAAGCTTTAAGTAGAACTTTTATGTTAAAAAAATATTGTGCCCAAACTGCAGGAAGAAGTCAACATTAATCAAATTTTTTGTGTGTTTTTAATGTCCCAATGTCTGTCTAAGTTAAATTTTCTTTATGCTTTCTTTCTTTGTCTCCAACAACTCTATTTTGTAGTGCCAAATGAAACTGCAAAATAAGATGGAACTCTTAGGAACCTACTGAGCCCATACATCTTATTTCCCTCTGAGCCCATGCATCTAGGTCTGTGCATCTAAACTCCAATAACAGCTTTTTCCTCAGACATGCTGGTCACTATTTGGACATACAAGAATGCATGAGCACCTCTGTGAGTGACCAGAGAACATCTCTCTAGAAGATTTCATTTGTTTACTATGGCAAGTACAGAAACATCTCCTTTGTAGCCTTGTGGAGATTCTCCTTTTGTACATAGATCTCCCTCTTTCAAAGGACAAGTCTGAGTCACCTTCACAGCTTTGGGACTCTGCCCACATCAGGTGGGAACTCTCCAAGGATCATGAAGAAAGACCATAATGGAAATATCCACAGGTAGCAACAGGGAAGCCACAGAAAACCTATAACACTTGAAAACATTAGTTTTTCCACACATTCCTTTTATGATGAAATTTCCCAGTGAAGTTTCCTCATAAAAATATATCCTCTGGCAGATAGCAGGTGAAGAACTGGACACCTCAGAGCTGGTGCACAAACTAAAGCTCCCACAGTCTACCTCCAACTTTAAAGGATTCAATGGCTTTTTGTGATGACCTTTTAAAATTTCTTCTCCCACTCTGCAGTCCAGAGCAGACACATATCCCATGACTTCCTTTCTCTGCAATATCAGGTCTTCAGTCTTTCAGTGCATGCTGCAAACTGATTCAAAGTTGGGTTCTTACAGCACTAAACATCCAAAGCAAGTAACTAAAGTGGAGACAAACACTACAATATGATTGTCTTAAATAAATAGCATCAACTGAAAACTATTAAAACTTTTACTAATCGCTATAGTCAAGGCATTGCTGGATTAGAGCATGAAAGTAAATGGAAGAATGGGCATTATCAGGAATAATAAGATTATCAATGAAATGAATTACCTTTAACAGCTCAAAGGAGCATAATTTCTCAGTTTTCTCTTCCAAGTGTTTTTGAGAACACAGCCAGCAGAGTAGATGCTGTTATAGTAAATGTTAAGGCTATGACTCAGGCCTGGAAGTATCCGAGCAGGTATTTCACTTGAAGCATCAGTCCTCACAGGAGACAACCCATGATATCTACCTGACCCAAACTGCTCCAATACCAACTGCTTCAGAACCTAAATGTAATTTTTTTTTTGTATTAATTTGAATTAATTGCTTTTCCTCTTCCAGATCAAGATGAACATGGTCAGATAAAATTAACTGATATCATATATGATGTTACTCATTAGTCATCTGTAATATTAATCTCATGATTAATAATCAGAAGTGGTAATCACAAACCAAACTTAAAATACGTCTACAGCTTTTTGTATATTTATAGTTTCTATTGTTTCAAACTCTGGAAAAAACAAATATTCCTTTTGTATGTTTGGCACAACCTCCCTTTATTGCTTTGTCTTTAAGTGCATTTAAAGAAGAGATGCCACTACAATGCCGAAAAGGGAAATCTCCTTTTCTTTTTTTCAAAGTGCTGAGCTGTGCAGTACAAGAAGTGGGAGAATAAGTTTCACCATTATGATTTGGAAGCAGAGTGGTTGGGAGTCTTAACTCCATCCAGAAAACGTCCTCTATCTTTTTGCCTTTTCTGCCCCATTTGCTCTGCAGGTGCTGAAGGTTTTTCAAACCTCATAGAGTTAAGTGAGGTTTCCAACTCATTTTTCACTGATAGCAGAGATGATGCCAAGCCATGACTTGAGGATTCTGGGAGTTGCCTATTTCTTTGCCATTGACACTTATTCTCTTTGCCCACTACTTTTTCACTTATTTTTGGTTAATCCTTTGCTCCAGCAAATCCTGTTCAGGAATCTCTGAAATTAATTTTACCTGGCTCAACCAGGCAGAACTGAAGGATGTACAGAAATAATAGCTATTATTTTTAAATTTGTCTTTAGCATCAAGGCATCAAAAACAAACCTGTGTATCACAGTATTCCCTGTTCGTGTCCAACAATTCAAAACCAAATAACCAGTGTGCCAAAATCCCTGTAATTGCAATTATCTCTCCCTTCCCGTTGAAATGTAGGTTATAAAACTATTAGTTTATACCAGAAAAATAGTCATTTAACTTTTCACATTTATGACAATGAGTGATAGCTATACTGCATTAAATAAGTGTTTTGTTCTTCTAAAAAACATGTCTAGATTTGATCAATAGATAAAAAGGATGTCAAAAATTCTATCAGAATTGACAGGATTTCTATTGAAGAGTTACCATTCATCATTGATTGAGCTAATTGAGTTACTCAGAGACTATGCATGTGTTACAGGGATTCTAATCCTTCATTTGTTCCACAGTTCTACTCAAAAGAGACTTCACCGATTCTACTACAGCAGAAGTGGTGCAAAAAAAGGTTAGACGAGAGAATCAGGCCCACTGAAGCACAAGGATTGTTATAGCTACAGACAGTGAAGCACAGGAGATATTGTGGAGTAAATGCAAGGGACTTGGACCATTGCATATTTTCCTGATAGTTTGATAACCCTGGCAGACAGAAAAGTCTATTTCCCAGCTTCAGCCTTTCTACCCAACATAACTGGTTTCCCTCTCTCCAGAAAGACAGCTACAAAATATTGCAAGCAAGCTGTCTTAGCAATAAGAATGAAGACAACCTATTTGCAAAGCCAAGCTGTAGAAATACATTAGTAGCAAAAGAAATACTATGTTAAACTGTTAGAGTTCACACATTAATATAAATCACTATACTTTTGTGTTTTTAATATACTAAGTTAATGTGATGAAGAGTCACTTCACAGACAAAGTAAAACAGTGTAAATAAACAGCACTCAAAAATACACAGACTTGAAACTGATCTTAATTTTTTGGTAATACAGAAGGATTATTAACACTGCAAAACTAAAATGCAAACAGGTATTTCAGCAGGATTACATTGTATAGCATTTGTAACCCAGTGTAGTAGAATAGTGCATTCTCCTGTCACTGAAATGGTAGTAAAATGTAATATTAGAATTATTGTGGTATCTATATGCACATTTTCTAATGTCAATGGTATGTCATAAACATAACTCATTCTATTACTGCATGATTATGTTGAAATAATATAACATGGTCATAAATGAAGAGAAATTATTTTGAATTGCTTGCTCTATTGAAATACTATTCAAGAAGATCAGAATTAAAATAGGGACACTTAGTAAATACTGCAGCAATGGTTTTATTCTTTGAAAAGTGTCAATTGTATGTGAAAATGAAACTGCAGATACACTTCAATATTTATCGCGCCAGGTATTTCATTCACATTGTAGAAAATAGCCATATCAATGGCAGAAATGAGGTATGAAGTTAGCTTGTGTAGTGGATAAGCTGGTGGGGAAAGAAAAAAATTGCACTCTATAAATCTCCAAATGAAAAATGCAATCTAGGGCTTCATAATGCCTTATCATTGAGATGAAACTATGAACTGGAGGAGCCAGACAGAAAAATGAATATGTTTAATGTCTTAGATGTGCTCTTTGTATTGGAAAACACTCTACATAATTCAGACACATTACAGTTTTCTGGCTGTTTATATAAAACATGTTAAGATAAACTGTGAGTGAAATAGTTGTGGATGAGTAAGCAGAGTTGTCTTAAGATTAAAAGAGATTCTGAAAGATGGGGTCAATTAGTTCATTTCTTGTTCTTGCCAGTAGCAGACAGTGACTTCATGGGCAAGTCATTTAACTCGGTTTTATCTCCTTGATCTCTATAACAGATATGCTATTATTAGGCCCCTCACTGGAATGTTTTGTGGTTTAATAGTCTTAACATTGAGGTCCTCGGGTGTAGAGTTCTACATAAGCAAAACTATTTCATTTTGACAGAAGGCAGAACCTTTGAGCTTAGACTGCAACTCACTTCCACTTACAAATTATTTTTCTTTATAGTTCTGGATTGGTAAGTGGCCTGACTTTAAAATGGCTACTTTGTCAGGTTTTTTTCCTGGATTCATGCACATTGCATCGTTTTTTATCAATATAATTGGCAAGGGAAGAAAAGTGAGAACAAAAGTAAGGTGCTAGAGAGTATGCTTATGACATACAATAGAATGGGATCCAGAGATTACAGAATTAACACTACCTAAGCTCATTACAGAACTAGGACAACCAGCCAGCCAGTGTAGTTATCCTGCCTTCACAGCGTTGTTCTGAAGACTTACTGGGCACTCTAAGGATTCACTGTTTCATACCAACTCAGCTGGTAGTACCTTGAGGAATCAAACCACTGATCATGGCAATGGCTTGCCCAGTGCAAATCAGTCTGGAAAATACTAGAAGCAAACCTTCAAATGACCAGTCCACTTCCGAAAGTGAAAGAAATTAGTTGGAAATTTTCTCTGCCTAAAGCTACAAAACATAGATACTCACTTTCCAGATGAGACAACATACAAATACAAAAAGATAATTTGCCAGAGGCCCTCTACCATGATTTTCTTTGCATATCTTAGAGGAGAAAATTGTCCTCTCAAATGATGAAAAGATCAGTCTGATATAATCAAAAAGAAAGTATCTGAAAGATGCTTTCAACTGTCAAATTACTAAACTAAAGCAAGAGAAAGGTGCTAAAATATGACAATACCTGATGTGCAAAACTGAAGTAGTATAGCAGCATCAGAAGAAGAAAGAGTATCATCAATATTATACAGCCAATAATATAAACATTTTTATTAAGAATTAAAAATGTCTAGTTATTTACCACATGAGTGATATAAATGCAGGCCAGGAGCCAGCTGGATCTTTCAGAACAAAGCATTCATCCAGCAACAAGTGTATCCTATTCATCAAGTAAAGAGACAAATGTAATGCTACAGCCTCATTTTCTGTGCCAAAGAGCTTCACACTCATCACACCCTGCAATATTTTCACCCTCCTTCGACGGAGCTGTCAGGTCCAGCAACAAGGCCATGCAGGAGAACCACTTCAAGTGCAAATGAAGGGAAAAGGAAAGTGGGGAACTGGAGAAGTTTGTGTTATGTTTAAAAGTGAACGAATTCTTACTTTCCCCCTTCTCTACAGAACATAAGAATGTGGTGATGAGAGGCCAGCAAGGCCATTACCAAGTTCAGCATTAATAAACTTGGTCTTAGACTCTAAACAACAAAGTTTTTCAGAAACAGGTAATTGAGCTCCACCTGTTCTGGGAAAATTATTTCTTGGGAAGGAATAAAATGAAAGAATGAAAGAAACAGCAAGAGAGGGAAACCCTGAGAAATAACAATTAGGGTAAAATCAAAGTGAGAGACAAGCTCGATAAAGGGAAAACATACAGCCATGGAAAAGTACTTCGTTTAAATAAAACAAGCATCCAGTGTGACTTAATCCTTGTTGCTGCTACAAGTTAGCCTGCTTCTTGTGTGAGCCCTTTGGTAGTAAAGCTGACATGCAATACTGCTCCTAAGAGGCACTAAAGTTTATCACCCAGCCTTAGTTGTGAGACACGGATCTGGGTTGCAGCCTAACACCATCACATGCCCACAGGTGAGAGCAGCAGTGCCTGGAAGTGTACTGCAAGAGGAGAGAAGGAGGTGAAGTGAAGGGGAGAGGGTGGGGGCATCTCTCTCTCTGCCTCGAGGCTATGTCAGCAGTTTCTGCATTACAAGCATAAATTTAGAAGCGCAGCACAGATGCTCAGCAAGGCCTCTAAAGCTTACAGCCACTGAAGGGAATCAGACCTCATGGAAAACACCACATGTATGTACCGTGGCACATATCTCTGCACCACAGCCTGGTATGAGCCTCTAGCTCAATTTGTCCTGGACTTTGTACACAGAATTTTGGTCCATGGCCCCAAGTAAGCGGAATTTCAGCTTTCTCTGGAAGTCTCATAACTCCTCAGCAGAAGGAAAGTTGCTTTGGGAATGACACAAGAAGGACACATGGTAAATCAATGGCAAAGCCTGTAACCAGGCCACATTGGACAACGTTCTATGGACAGTCTTTGGGTTTGTGCAAATAATTTGGCTGGGGATTCCTGCTCACCTCTAGGCCAAGTTTGGCGAGTCAGCATATGTCTGGAGACAAGCCTGGTCAAGAAAAGCACAGTGGAGCAGGATGTGGGAAGATGCATACTGCATGTGTGGGCAGCTTGCCCACGCTCCTCCCCATTCTACTTGTCACATGCATCCCTTCAAGGAATGGGTGTTTCCTGTCTGCTTTTTCCCCTGGGCAGGCAGGAGGAGAGCAAGAAAGGAAGCAACCATGCTCCAATGCTGACTGAGTCCAATCCTTGTAGTAGCTCACTATTACACCGCCCAGGAGGCAGAGAGTTTTTCCACGAAAGCACACTTTGGTGACAATCTAGAAAATGTTCAGTCTGGAAAGGACTAAGCAGGTGGAGGAGACTTCTGTTTCCACCAGTCAGCGAAAAGGATACTAGGAAGAAGGGCAGGGATTTCTTGTTTAAAGGGATTGAGAGGAATGGTTTAGAGAGTGACGAGAAATCCAGAAGCACAAATCTAAATCACAGGATGCCTTGGAGGTACTGATTTCCCTGGTGTGGGAACAGGCCTTCACTTGCCTGTAAGGTGTGCCGAGGCTATTGCAGAATAATGTTGGGATGACTAAAGGCCCTCTGTCACCTGGTAAAAGTTATTCCTCCTGCAACCTCTGAATTTTAAATGGCTCCTCGTGATCTTACAGGGGGACCCTATGCTATTTTTTACACTGATGCGAACCTGAACTCACAGACAGACTTAAGGATAGTCCACATCCAGCAAGAATGCAGGATACCACTGGGACCTCTGTGTGAGTTGTGGTTGTCAGAGTACTTGTCAAAACAGATCCTGCCAAAAACCCCCTCACACTTAGCAGGCTAGAGGAGTCCTTAGAGACTGCAGCAATGCCAGGGTAGGGTAGCTTAATTTGCATTTGGTGAGTCCAGACACCAGCAGATGGCACAATGAAAACTGCACCAAAATCCAAATGCTAAATAAAGTTAATTTCCACTAACAAACACAAATACAAAAAAAATCAACATTTCGAAAAACGCAGTCAAAGGAAAAGCAGACATAGTGAGAAGGAGCAGCATGGAAAGTAATTACAACAGAAAGGCCCCACAGTGCAGACAAGAAATACAAGGTTAGATTTGAGCATATGCAATTTGGAAATGTTGCCTTAAAGCCAGAACATCACTGCTCTGAAGCTTCATCTTATTATGATTCCTCCCCCAAACAAGGGCTCTGCTTGGATTTCATCTTCCATTGGAGTGAATTTAGCATGGCAGCACATGGTCGAAATTAGCAAGGAGCCACTAAAGAGAAAAAGGCACTCCAGCTACAACTACTCTGGTAACAATTTCAAATGTAAACATCTTAGTTTTCTACCAAAGTATTTGGGGTGGTGTTGTCTTGCTGCTATTTTTTTATCAAAGTTAAAACTCTTGCAGTACCATTGAAATGGTTTCTTCAGTCAGAAAAGAATTTTTCACCAAAAGCTATTTTAGTAAATCTTGGCCTTAGCAGCTGACATATTTGGATTAAAAATTAAACAGGGCTCTGAGACTTGAGATTCTCAACACATTTGAGATTTTACTTCAATGTTTGTTGAATAGTTTTTATTTTATTGGTTCACTGGTCACTTTGCTTTCTCTTTTCAAAAGCAACAGCCATAATTTTACTAACAGTGAAAAAACTGCCATAGCACTGAGCAGAATTTTAGAAAGGAAAATACAGATAAAATACCAGAGAAAATAGATGCATCAGTCTGTGCAGTATTATCTTAAGTAAAACAGTGAAACTTAAGTGTTCTCTTACCTGAAACTAGGGGCACTAGAAAATGTACTTATCCTACCATAACAGTGTTACAGGGTCATCAGGAATAGCTCTTCTCTAATTAGGATTTTCTCTGACCAAAGAGATCAGATGCATTAAAGCAGGGCAGTTTATATTTGAAAGCACCTTTCAGTCTCAGTCAGTCTGTAAAAACCATGTGAATGTGGGGCTCATTGACAGCACTGCAGGGGCTCACACAGTGCATGACACTGACTTATCTGTAGAAGGAAGATGAAGTACAGCCAGGTGATGCATTATGCCTTTCTCTTGAAAAAATATCACAAATTTAATTATTTTCCTTTACTGCAAAATATTTTCATATCGGCTGGGTAAGATAATATTTACTAATGTACAGCATTCGTATCTGAGTTTCCATGTGCCCACTGCAATTTGGGCTTGGCTTTCTGACACTTTCAGCAAGATGTTAAGCTTGTTTCAACTGCAAAAATTGCTAATTTTCCATTTGCCTCCTCCAGTTTGGATTTTAGAGACATATAAATAACTTTGAGAATTTGGGCACAGTGCCCATTTTTCACTGCTTACTTTATGTTAGGAACATGAGCGGTACAGCCAAAATAATGAAAACCAATTATATTACCTTGTAAATTATAGTAGTTAAAAAAATTAAATTATTAAGAAAATGTAATGGAATAAGGAGTGGTAAGAGATAAACGACCTAGTGTAAATATTTTGGCTACCATGCTCTAAACTGCATTTAAATATATTTAAATCTAAACATGATTTTAGAGTGAAAATTTTCTTTTTGTATTGCTATGTCCTAAGTTGTAGAATACTGTTTTCCAGACGCCCTAAGGTGAAAGATGTGGAGACCAAAGCAGGAGGATACACTCTTGCCCCAAGAAATGTGGCTTAGAGACTTTGGTACAGGGCTTGGATTGCTCCACGATTTTGCCCTTTTCTTTCATCATTTTTCCTGGCCTGAAAAAAGCTGGCAAAGCTTAGGCCAAATTTTGTCTTTAATGTGCAACTGCCCATGTGACTTTAGAGGAGAAATGATTAGTCTAGAATTTTATACAGAAATGAAACTACAGCTTTGAAAATGGGAACAATGACTTAAAAGCACAGCTGAACCTCATGCTGAGACACTTAACTGATGCATGGAAAGTCATAATAACAGCAATGAAAGATCTCCAGTATAGATATATTTCTGGGAGTGTTACTTACATTAAATTAACTGTTGTGGAAAGTTTTACTTCAGGACATGAAAAAATCTGGCCCACACCACTTAGAAGGGATTGCTATACCTCCTTAAGAGGAAAGACAGGTGAGAATAACCTCACTTGCATCCTGGCATGACGTTTCCTAAAGGTGTATGTAAGTCTGCTGACATCAGGCGATGAACTCCAATTTAAGTGTCCTCAGGAGAAAATGTTCCAGCTCACATTATGAAGCAGCAACAGAACAAAGAACTTCACTGCCCTGGAAAACTGCTCTCCAGAAGGAAAGCATGGCAAGAACAGTGAGCTCTGCTCCACCTTTGCTGAGCAGCCTGTGCCTGCTGGGTCTAGCAGACAAACAACACCAGGACCTTGGGACTCTGCTACTGGTCACTGCTATCACTACCCACGCTCACAAGATTATCTTGCACATGTTTCACCATCTGTGAATTCCACCAGCTGTGCATTTAGTCCTGGAAGACTGGACATCCTTTTACAAAGCTGAAGACTAATCCTGCTTGCTCTGCAGGAACATTATCAGACCAGTTCACTCATGTAAAAGGGTCTTTTTCTTTGCAGAGGTCCTGGAACAGAATTCCTCACACAGCACAAACAGCATTTAGGCTCTCCTATAGAATTTTAACAACTGCATCAAACAATTCCTTTCCCTTTCTGAGGAATGGAAAAATGTGCTCCGTTAAGCATGAAGAAGATAAAGTTTTTATGCATTTACTCTCTCCCATCTTCCTACCTCCAAAGTACTCATTTACTTTTTTTTTAGCTCCACTCACCAGTTTCACATGCTGTGTTAACAACGTTGAAGTTGCTAATAAATACCAACTGCCTTCCCTGAGAAGAAGTGGATAGTCAAGCTCAGCCTCATGCATCAGTCACTACTGTGTGTAAGTGTAAAGATGCATGTATGTACAGGTGGATGTGCCATTCATATATTGTTATTCTAATTTATAGGAAGAAATTTACACAATAAAATCCTTCCCAGTTAATTGCACTTAGAAATTTATCATGAAGCTGCAATGAAATATCCAGAGTTCTGCCAGCTATGTAATAATAATCATCACATGTTTGCAAGGCTGCCACACAACAACACAATTCATAGTAGTCCAGAATGTTCAATATTGCGACAAAAAGCACAAACTGTAGTTCAAATATGTCTTCACTATGAATGCACTGGATCATTTACCTTAACAATGTGAACGTGCTCTCATTATTATGTTCAACTTGATTAGTGTGTAGTCTAACATTTAAAAGTGCACTTCAGATGAAAGAAGGTATGAATGCATGATTGGTCCTAATAAATTGAGCAACCCCATAATGAACTGTGAGGGATCTATAAGAAACTGATAGACACTGGACAGAGACACTCATAACTAGAAAAAAAAGGGCAATGGCAAATGGAAGAGGGAGTGCTCTTTCCTATGAAACAAAGAAATAGACCCTGTCAGCCCACCTCAAATTTGCAAAGGCTAAACAGGAATAGATGGTATCCCTTTCAGCATTAACAGTGATAATAAAAGTAGCGAGAGTAGGCTTAGTAGGGATGCTCCGCAGCAGCATCTGCTGGTTACTACAAGGAGAGGTAGCATCTCCTTCAGAAATTGAGAAGATACCCCTGGGTAGAGAGGCATGACTTTCCCCATACTGGAATGGTCCACTGGACAGGATGCAGGATTAAGCTCAAGGAAATAAGAGTATGGCTATTGTGCCATGCCTCAGTCATTCTGCCTGTAACTTGAAATTATTCAAGAACCTCAACTGAAAGCACTTAGCCTTTTATGGTCCTGTTAAATCTTCACCACTGACACAGTTACAAAGAAAGGGAAAACAGAGAAGAGAATATTTGATTCAATGGAGAAGCCAGCATTTGCAGATGTTACCCAAACTAGGAGGAAATCTGTTTGTTTGGACAAAAAACAACAACTTCCCCTCTGGAGGAAAAATGAGTAGAAGCCACAAACTGTCTGGATGTTCACACAGTATGTCATGGGCACGTGAAGCTAGAGAATGGATTATGTGGCTACCTTTGTGTGGTGATGAACCAGCACTAGTAAAACTATCCTTTTCATAGTCCAAGCAGTTCATATAGTTTCCTATATGAACAATCTCCTTCTGCCTGAAGGGTAACCTTTTTATTCAGTCCACTTTGAAGTGGACTAAGTTAGACTGCAGCAAGGCATTTACTGGGGGGGAAAAAAGAAAAAGAAGAGTCCATTGTGAAGGGCATTGTGGAAGAGCTATTTCAGTTTAAACCCTCTCCCTTTTCACAGAACTTCCTCTGCCAGGTGAAACCCCCAGTGTTGGTGGAGCCAGCTGAGAATGTCCATGCACAGCACAGCATAGAGTGCAGCTCTTTCTGAAAAGGTTAAATCAGATACAACAAGCAGTTATGGTGCAATGCCTCAGCCCCCCCGAAACCCTTGCACTGTAATATTCTGCTTCCTCAGTATTGTCATATTGCTTTCAGCACCTGGCCTAATCTGAGCCATTTCCTTACTGCATGTCACATTTGAAGAAATAGGATGAATCAATCGTTCATCAGCCTAATAACAAAATCTTCTCTTTATATACTGCCCATGTGTTTCTGGCTGAATATACCTGCAAACTGCCTAAACAGCTGAAAACACACCTACTTAACAGAAATTAAATTTTTTTGATAGTGGAAAGTAAGGAAGAAGTCCCAAACAAAATCCTATTACAGCACTCTTTATAAATGGGTGTGGCTTTCTGTATTGAAAAGAGGAACGCAAAAGCCCTCTCAGGCACATGATGATTCTTAGGACATCCTGTGCAGGGCCAGGAGTTGGACTGGATGATCCTGATGGGTCCCTTCCAACTCAGGATATTCTGTGATTCTGTGAATATGGTACAGGTCTAAAGAGATGGTGGAAAGTACACTGCAGCAGATTTGGCACATGATATTGGAGAAATTGTTCAATGCTTCAGTCTTCTTTTCTATGAAACAAGACTGATAACGCATCTTGGTAATGATAAAGTAAAACAACAAATTCTAAGGGTTCCATGCTATTGCTTCTTCCCAAATTATCATAATGGATATGTCATCAGTTCCAGAGGAAAAAAAAACCCACAATCAAACTAAACAAGTGAGGACACAGGTATTCTTCCTGCCACAAAATTGGTGGAGTTTTGGGTTGAGTCAACCTTCTGTTTTGTTATGCACAACTAGAGCTTCAAATTTCCCTGCAGCCCTACATTTTTGCATAGTTGTTGGATAGAGGCAAACTCAGCTGGTCAAGTAACCATGACTGCAGCACATAACTACGCCTCTGTGCCCACTACTGCACCATGGCTCTTGGGATCTTTCAGCTACAGTGCTCTGGGGTCTGTGGCTGCAGCTACATTGTGTCTGCTCTTACCAAGCCCAGTTTTCATGACTCACAGAAACTCACACTTGTGTGTGAATTATTGGCTTTTCAAGTGACAGTGAGGGAGCAAAAAATCATCTACAAAATAAAAGCTTATCTACTTACATTATAGTCTCACACATTTTACCATGTGTTTACTGTCAGAACGTGTTGTAGTTAATATCTGAATTTCTGCCAGACTGCTGACAGACCGAGTATGTTCTATTTTAAGATTTTGGCTTTTTTGTGAAGTTACAACTGCTAGTCTGTAAATACTGTATGCAATAATAGAAGCATTAATTTGACATAGCTATATGTTTCAAAAGCATTTGTACTTTCCTTACATTTTTCATTCTCTCTGCAATTCCAGTCAGAAAACGCATGATCACTAGTGCCTGGAGTTGCTACAGCATATTTTAAGATACAAAAATTATAGGAAATATTTAGTTCATTGCTGTTGTTGAGATGGTGCTTTGTTGTCTAATAACTTTAGATTTACCTCTTAAAATCAAACACAATCCTGAAATCTCTCCACACACCATGACAAAGGACATCAAAGAAAATCAGAGCAAGGGAGCACCGTGGAAACCTGATAAACTTTTCCAGCTAGTTACAGGCTTATATCTCTATAAGGCAAACAAAAGTAAATTAAAGAACTCTAGATTCAAGCCACAGTGAATTTTCCTTCCCTAAGTTTCACGGTACAGTTTCTTTACTCCCCAGGTTTTACACAGCATGTTTATACTTTTAAAACTTCAAAATGATCCATATACTGCAGGGGATTTAAATGGCATGCACAAGGCATCCTAGGGCATCCTCTACCCTATTTCTTGTTTGTATCTCCTGGAGCCCAATTCTTTAAATGACAACATCAAAATCATTACATTCAACTGCCTTTCATGGCTGTTGCAGTTTTCTCACATTCTGCTGTCTGTTTTAGAGCATACTGTGAGATAGCTTTGGATTATGTAATGAACATCCTTAAACCAAAAGAACACCATTCAAAAAGAACTCTTTATCTTCATTGTCTCTGCTAGGGCACCAATCATACATCTATCCCATTTAAAAACAATGAACATTATTAATTTTTATTGTTTGTAGTAGAGCTGTATATGGAAGATTCATTTTCTGCCTTGATTCCTTTAAACTTGCATGTGCTAAAGGAGAATACATGTACTTTTCCAGGATGGCAAAACACAGCCATGAGAAATCTTAGTCTCTAGTCAGCCCTATTCAAGTCTTTTTTTTTTTCCCCTTCACTGAGCTTTGCATAAAGCTAACCCAAACCCACATGGATTTCTATAATATCCAAAAAGAATGACAATGACTGATGTGATGTAGGTGGAAACTGCCTGAAGAAACCTAAATTGTAACAGGAAAAAAAAATTGACATTTTAGATTTTAAATGTTACACAGTTTTTATAAAGCCTCAGTCAATTTATTTTATTTATTCTAATGAAGAGCATTACAACTGCTTTACTGCACTGAAGCAAGCATCGATCACACCATTAATCACACCTTGTGAATAGTCACAAATCAAGTTCTAACAGCAAGCACTGAATCAGGAGCAATGAAGCATAAACTCCTTCACAATTTATGATCTCTCCAATTGCATCTTTTCAACCATTAAATTGCAAGATACCATAAATTTTTATCTTCTTCACTTCAGTCACATTATTGATTCTGCCTTGTGAAATATAGAATAGCTGTAAATCTAGGCTATTGAATTAAATTTAAAGTCTTGACTTCAGAAAAGAAACCCAACACACTGCCATGGCTGTTAATTTACACTGAGGAACAAATGATAGAAACATTAAAATTTAAATGGACAACAGGGATTTCTAAGAGCCACAGTTCTGTCAATCCTAGTCCTTGTCAACCTTGAGGGTTTTTCTTTTAGCCAAATTTTAGATCACAAAGTGTAATAAAATAAAAGCTCCAGGTGGATGCAGAAAAGATAATTCTTGCACACAAGCAAATGATTAAGAGGGTAAATCAAAGCTACTGAATAAACGTTTAAGTTTAAATAACTTCGCTGAATTCAGCACAATTTACCTAATTACAAGGCTGAGGTGCTATAATAGAAATAAAATCGGTATACTAGTGATAGCACATTTTTACTTTCCTTCACTTTACTAGTGAAAAGATCAGATCCCTTAATATGCCCGCAAGATTCTCTCTAGAACATCATAGGCAGGTTTTTCAGGGAACGGTGCATCCATCAGAAATTAAAAGGAAGATACACCAAAGTGGAAGCCTTCATTAATCAGTGGGAACAATATATGCAGATAGAAATAGAAGCCCCCAAGGGACTGTAAAGATATAAAAGTAGACTTGGAAAATATGTTTTGGAAGAAAACACAGGGTGTCACCTAAATTTTCAGGGTACTGGTAGAGAAGAGGGAGTTTCATGAAGCTGTTGTGGGTTGCCCCTGTGAAAATGATGTCTAGACAAGGCCAAATGCCAGGTGCTGGCTGCTGTAGCTCTACATGCCCCAGTTTTCTGGGTGCCTGGACAGAGCTCACAGTCCTCTCCCAGACTCTGAGGTATTTCTCCCTCCTGCTTCAGGGAAACTGGGCTGGTCCCGTAAAGGCCCTCTGCCTTCAAGGTGAATGCCTTATGCCAGAATGACAAAACACTCTTCCACCATTTCCATTCCCAGCAAATGAGCCCCAGCCTGACAGTGAACGTTCTCCTGGGTGCACAGCTCCCTGCCCCACTCACTGTCCTCCAAGTCCCTCCTGCATGGACCTCAAAGTTGTCCTCACCACAAGCTCAGAAACACATCATCTGTTACACAGTTCATAGGATGCAGAGGCTGAAACTGGTTTTCTGGCACATGGCTTATGTAAATCCCCACCCCTTAGAAAAAAGCCATAAAGCTATTTGCCACTGGCAAGAACAGAAGCAGAGCAGACAGAGGCAGGGTCTCATCTCTGTCCGGGACTCCCACATCACCCTAACCAGCCATAGTCTCTGGGCCTCGGTTTCTATATGACAGAAATGGAACAAAGGAGTTTTTCCCTTCCAGGGAGCCAGCAGCAGAAGGCCCCATGGCCACCCACTATAGCTGTACTGGAGAAAGGACAAGGGACTGGGTGATGAAGGAAACAGAACAGAGGACGCAGGCAAGGCAAGAGCTGGCAAGGCAGGCAGACCTCTCCCCTCTCCGTGTGTGCAGGGCATGGAATTGGGAATTTCATCTCCAAGAGCATATCTGCATAAGGACCACTGCCAGGAGCAAGCTCCTTGAGCTACCAGTGATGGCTGCCTACTCTGCTTGCAGATGTGTTTGTAGGAGGCTGGGGTGGAAACAGGGGTGGAGCAGGTAGACAAGTCTCTGGCAAACAATTCAGCCTCCAGGGAAGGCGGAAACTGGGCCTCCTAGCCCAGGCTCTGTGGACATACTCAGAAGTTGCCTAGAGATACTCAGTTGTCTTTCAAGCCCAGTTGTAGCTATATTCCATCACATAAATCAAATCAACTAAAAGGGTGGTCTGAAGAGTTTGTAGCAGCAAGCATTGTAACTGAGGGGTGGGACCATTCTTATCCGACCAGCATGTACCTACTTGGCAGTAACTTTCCTTTCTTTCCTCCATCCCTCAGCTTTTCCAGCCCATGAGTACAATTATCTCCCTTTTTTCACATAGAAGAAATTCGCCAGATGTAAATTTTGTATCTCGTTTTATGATTTCACTTCAGCCCACCAGCTCAAGAGTCAAGACCATAATCCTTTTAAGCAGATGAAAAGTACTAATGGCGAAACTCCAATTCAAAACTTAACCTATTATTTCTTGTACAACTTACTGGTAGCACTACATTACTTTCTCAGTCAAACAGCATGCTCTAACAGATCATAGTGTTGTTTGGCACCACACTTCACAGGGGTATAACACTCCCCCCTCCTCCCCCACCCTGAATTTATAACAAAAGTGCTGTAAATTCCAACAAACTATGGAAAGCAATGTTGGTAACTCAGTATTATACTTATATCCCAAACGTGCTAAATGCACTGCATTCCCAGGCTGCCATTTTTCACTAGGGAAATGAGTACTCAGTGCTTGGAATTGATGTGGCCCATATTGAGAAAGCAGTAACTGGCACCATTTCTCCAGTGCCAGTAGCAAATGTCTCTGTACTGCTTTTCATCAGAACAGCTCTTGCTTTCTAGCCTAAGGAGAAATGCATTTCAGTACTGACTGAGCCAATGCCCAGCAGAATCCTTCCACATAAAGCCACATACAAATACAACGTATTTTGCAAGTTCATTTTAGATTATTTACAATCAGATTCACAACTCATTTATGCCAAAAGCAGCGTTTGTTCTGTGGATTCTGTATTGTGCTTGTACTGTCTCTGGGCTTTGCTTTCCTACTGCTTTGTTGATTACTGTCACTTGGACTTCAATATTATGATTTGCAAACCTCCCTGAATCATGCCGTACCTATCCAAAACATGCTGCTGCTCCCCTTACTGTATTAAACTGGTTCATATCTGGAAAGGAGTATCCTCTTCCCTTTTAACATCTGGAACTTTTTCAGAACAAAGAGTAAACTTTGAGTATTAGCTCAAGGAAGTAAACATGAAGGAAACTCTATTGCTCTTTTTTCTTTGATCAGTCAGTTGCTAAATTCCATGAAATAATCAATTAGCTAGAAAACAGAACAAAAGCTGAACAGAAAAGACATGCTACTATCAATAAATAGTTTTGGCACATAGCTGTAGAAATGACCAAATCTAAAATGTCCATAGGCTCAGACTCATATGCAGAAGTTTAAGTACTCTTTCAGACTTACCTCAAAATTCTTTGACTTGCTTTGGTCTGAAGTTTTTTCCATTATATTGGAGAGAAGATGTGCACATCTGAAGCCCCTGGGCATACTGTTTCTGCTGCTGGTCAAAACTTCCATGATCATAGTTTCTTTCATTTCATTTCTTATTTCAAGTGAAAAGTGAAAAGCATTAATCAACCAAAATGCCGAATTCCAACTATGAAAAAGCACAAGCCTGCAGGAACAAATAGCGCTTACTTGTAAAATCTTTTTGTTTGTGACTGTTAATTAAAACTGAATCCGGATCACTAATGCTTCCCCTGCCACTATGGAAAAAACTAAATAAAAAAGAAAGAGTTGAAGAAAATAGGAGATTGATGTGTCTCTTACTAAACTCTCAGAAACATTTTGCACCTTAAAATTTTGGTTCCCTCGAGGAAAAAACAAATGAAAAAAAGGGGGGAAAAGGGGGCAGGGATAGTAAGAACTGTCTAGAATCAACACTCTTGTTGCTTGATCAAAACATCTGCTCAGAAATATTGAGTATCCCAGAAATAGTAGGGCTTGTGGTAACAAAAAACTTGTAACAAAGGAGAACTCTTAGGTGGCCAGAATGTGTGTACAGTGTGGGGAAATATAGTGCAATGTGTTGTGAAAGCTGGTGTCCCTGCATGAGGAATAAACTGCAGAGCCTAGGACAGTCTGTTAGTAGGAAAAGGCATGGCAAATGGGAAAGAATTAACCATTTCCAGGTTTCTTAATTTACAATACGGATATAATATTTACTATATGGATAACCCAACTGAACTTAAACATAATAAACCAACACTCCTTCTTCTTGTGGAAAAACACAATTGAGGAGCTTTCCTTCCTGCAGTGTCTGTTATATGATGTTTCCTGTTAACATGTTTAAACCCAGACACTTCCACGTGTGAATGAAATATATTTCATGGAACTGAGACTGGCATCAGCAGGCAACCCACCAATGAGCAGAAACCCTTGAACAGGACAAAAATAACAGACAAGCTTTAATGAAGACCTCAAAAACAATTTATTAACAATAATACAAGAAACATCCAGCACTGTAGTCCCATTTTTGAACCTTCACAAGTAATAAATTTTACAACACTTTCTGAGGTCAGGCAAGATATTTTACTGAGTGATCAACAGAAAAAAAGTTATGTTACGAAACTCAGAGCTGGCATGTGTGTGCCCAAGGACTATGAGATGTAGTCTTCGAACTAGTAATTCCTCCTAACAGGACTACATGCAAGCTCACTGGAGACAAAAAGAAAGGTCTTCCATTAATCATGTAAGTAAATTCATAGCCCTGATCCCCAGATATCCACTATTCCTAGGTCTGGACACCAAAACAGAATAACGTCTGTGTGCATGCTCTCTGCCTGTGTGCCATGAAAAGTGTTTAATCTGAACAGTGGTGATTACACCTGTCCATTGGTATAGACACAGCATCTAAATGTAGTTTTGGTTTGCCCCAGAAGACATAGGATTTTCTCATAAAATAAATAGAGAAAAAAATCAACTTCAGATTCCTCTTTCATGAAGAAACTATGCTCCTAATTAGGCCTGCAAAAAACTGCTAGAACTACTTTGTGCCCCTAAACCAAAAGCCTGGATTAAAAGAGACTTTCAGGAGTTCAAAAGTTGGACCCAGATCTGAATTTGAAGCTAAGGACCATTGTACACGGTTCACAAAGCTTTGGTTTTACTTCTGCCTTCTCTTTTTCACAGCTGAACCATTTGATCAAAAAAGTTTTCAGAAAACTCAGTGAGTTGCTCTGAAACTCACTACAAAGTATAATACCGGCAACTTTGCACAAAAATTTCTGATTTAAAAATGATGGCAGATTTGGTCTAATTATAGATATGTTCCAGAACCTTCGAGATTGTATTTCCTGCCATTTTCCATTAACTTTTCTGACCAGGCTGAATCTGATCAGAACTGCAACCTTCCCCACTTTTAAACAGTGCCAGCAAGTTGCTTTAAACTCCTGCAGATTATTTTTTTTAGTTCAATGAAAATTCAATAATCAGTAATTCTCTTTGGGAATTCACCTTTGCACTTCCCTTTAAAATAGGAGGGGATGGTCCAGGAAGATGGTGTAGTGCTCAACATCAGGAACAAATGGCTGATGTCCTTGAAGTGATCCGAGCTTTTAAGGAGCCAAGAACCACCTGAAAACCTAAAACATGAAATTATGTGTTAGCTGTCCTTTCCTGATTATGTTAGCAGGAAGTACTTGTGTACAGGAATGAGCCCTCTAGCATGACAGAGCTCTATAGAGACAGCTCTGTCATTTGGAAGGGTGAATGCTACAGCACCCTTTTAATGTTCTTTCTCTAGGAAACAATTTGTTTGAAAGGTGTGAGAAGGAAGACTGTCAAGCAATGAAAAGGACAGATCTATTGTGCAACAAGAAAAGTACTCGCTGTGCAGCAGCAGCAGGTGCCAAGGATACTACCGGGTTTCCAGTAAAGGCTGTAATTGGGCCTTTTATGGCTATGACCAGAATTAGCAGTCTGTGAAGAGCAGCAAACTGCTCTCCTCCAGAAAACACAGGATTTCCCAAAGTTTTCCTTGGTCTTTAGAAGGATTCAGCCTTGCACAAAACTCTTCTGAGAAACACGTCTGCAGTGTGGTTGCATGCAGTCCCATCAGATAGTAGTAAGCAACAAAAGTAAATATTTTTTAATATGCAGTTATTTTCCGAATAGTTACAAGATGCATAAAAAAGGTGTTTCTAATGTGACCTGTGAATCAACATTTGGTAAGCAATAAATTAATTAGCAAAATTCTTTGGAGAATCTGAAAATCTTGGCACAGCAATATTTTAGTCAGACTTGGGGAGGATCTGTAGCAGTCTGCAATAAAATCCTAACAAATTAAAACATAATTTTAAAGAACTGATGTCAGTACAGAGATAGCAATAGTTCAAGGAGGTAAAACAACAATAAATATAAAATAGAAAAACGCATGAGAATAAGGACATAAGTTATACCAGGTCACATAATAACCATCTGTTTTACGTCTTGCTCATAAGAGTCGCTTGTCACCATCCATTTCCATCTCTGTAGGTCTTCCAGGACAGACTCTTCAGATTACGACTAACATGAAAAAAACAGAGAAAATTTTTTTTTCTCTCCCAAAGGAAGTATCTTGGCTCAAATTAATTTATGGCTTAAGCACAGGCTACAGATGGCAGCAGTATCTTAGAGAGGGAATGTATGAGGGGATACGGGCAACAGAAATGAGATGGGATTGATGCTTGCCTTAAATAAAAGTCTATATAAGCTAAGTTTCAGGTTGATGAATTGTTTCTGAATATATGACATTTTAGTGACTGCTGAATGTAGCGATTCTTGGCAGGGTGGTTATGGTGAAGTGGTGCTGGGAGCCAGAGACAGTGCTGGAAAGCCAGAAATTATGAGATCTGCTCAGCTCTGTAATTTTGGCTGAATATACCAGTGAGCACATGAGTCACACCCTTCACTTTGCAATTTTTGTCTGGTTGATTGATATGAGAACACCAAGGGATCTCAATGAAGACAGATCTCAAACTCAGATATTAAAAGATTCACCATGAACGTTCACCTTCTTTATTATACAATGTTCACCGTCTTTGTTCTGGATTGCTTTGAATATCTATTTTGTCATTTGGCAAATGTTTCCTTTTACAATAACAATAAACAAATAGCCTTTCTCCATCATGACTAAGAGAAGACGGCATTTAGAGTGACTAATTAGGTAGTCTTAGACTGGATGTGTACAATGCAGGAACATTTTACTTCTCAGCAGGGGTATTTCAGAGAGTGCTAAAAAAACTTTAGTGTATTTTGTAATGGCCGTTTGGGGAATACATATTGTCTCAAAACATTTATTGATTATTGGGTTCAATTATTGTAATTCTGAATGTTGTTAACATTGCAGAGTCAACTCTACTAGTTAAATACAGATCTAGTCAGTAAAAAGAAGAAAGCATGACAAAAGCAGGCAGAAAAATCCCAGACAGCTGACTGTACAGTAAAAATTTGTAAATGTGAATGTTGAACTGGATACTCAGGAAAAGGTGGAAAGAACAGACCTACCACAATCTTACTCTGTAGCATTTGGCATGTAAAGCAGGGTTGTGAATGCCTGTACTTCACCAAGCAAGTACATTAATAAATAACACAATCCATTTAAGATGCAATAACTCTTATTTACTACTTAGATTTTCTCCATAGATAACAACAATTGTTCCCTGATTATCAGTTGAGATAATATTTTATTGTGTTTCCCATTTCTCTACATTTGCTTGCCTGCCTAGATTTCAACAACTGGGTAGAGATAAAGCATCATTGGTCTAGGGCAGAATTGCCAATTGAAAAAAAGAATTTTGATATAGGGAATGGGGGAAGGGCAAGAAAACACTTCTATCACTGAAACATGCCCTAAAGCCAGGACCATGTTTGTAAACTACCTGCCTCACAACCCCAGCACATGACAAGGCTCCAGGCTCTGTTTAGATTTAGCCAACTGCAACCTTTGCCATGTGCCAGAATTAGACCAGCAGTAGCTGCAGAACAACATCACTTTGTTATCCTCTACTATTACTGACAATTTAAAAATGATTCAGGAATTCTGCTGCACAACTTTCAAATCAGAACTAAGTAAGGTTGAAATCAAACCTTAACATACCTACTCAAGTTTCAGAAGTTAGGTTTCTCTGTAACAACATGCATACACGTTGCAAACCCCCAAGTCTGCAGAAGGGAAATGAGTGTACACACTTCTCGTGGCTTAACCCCAGCCAGCAGCCAAACCCCACGCAGTCACTCACACAACAGCAGGATTAGGGAGACAATAGGAAGGGTAAAAGATAGAGAACTCATGGGTGGAGATATAGACAGTTCAATAGGGAAAGCAAAAGCCATGCACACAAGCAAAGCAAAACATGGGATTAACTCACTGCTTCCCAAGGGCAGGCAGGTGCTCAGTGACCTCCAGGAGAGCAGGGCCCCATCACATGTAATACCAACTTGGGAAGACACATGCCACCACTCCAAATGTCCCCAGTTCTGTCTTCTTTCCCCCATTTTATATACTGAGCATGATGCCATATGGTCTGGAATATCCCTTTGGTCAGCTGGGGTCACCTGCCCTGGCTATGTCTCCTCCCAGCCTCCCGTGAACCCCCAACATCCTCACCACCGTGGCAGTACAAAAAGCAGAAAAGGCCTTGGCCGTGCACAAACCCTGCTCAGGAATGACAAAAACATTGCTATGTTATCAACTCTGTGTTCAGCACAAACCCAAGACATAACCACATACCAGCCACTGTGAAGAAAATTAACTCCACCCCAGCTGAAACCAGCACAATACTTGATTAAGAACGGGTATGATCAGATGTTTACCACACCATGATTTTTACGATTTCGCACATGAAACGTGTCTGACTGCTGAAGACTGCTTCTCTATTTAGCAGCATGACAGGCAGATACCATGTTTCCCATGGCACTGTACATTTAGTTTCTTGAGAGCAAACTTGCATCACTGTATAATTAGACAGTTATATTTAAATGCACCTGCTGTGTCAGTGACTCTTCTCCGTGTCTTGACATGTCAAATCTGAAATTAGCCTGTGCCTTCTAGAAATGTCTTTAGAAAAGGGTGAGAAGATACTTTTCCACAGGGTCAAATCCTGCAGGCGCTGCACCTGAAACAGTGAATTTGTTCCCAGGTGCGCTGACCCCCGTACACAGGCTTTATAGCCTCCAGTGGGGCATGTATTGCATTTTTTTCTGTGCCAGCTCAACTTTAATGACCACAGAAGGACAAAACAGCGCTGAGTTCGTATTGTCAAAGCAGACCACTGCAAATCCTCCCTATGCAAGCATGCTCTCTTTACCTTTCTGTTCTCTCATACATAACAAGCATCTTTGAAAACCAGGCTGGACAGTAAGGAGCAGAATGGAAATTCTGTTCTTACTGTTACCCATACTGTGACATTTTGAGGAATAAGTGCAATGGTTTTAAAGTTGCTCTATCAAAAGAGAGGGAACATACATGTCAGAAAGTATGATCAGATGTGCTCTTCACAAGTGTCAGTCCAGATTAGCTTCAATGCAGAAAAGCAAAACATTAAAAATACTACCAAAATCATCTTTGTCATAACAACAAAACTAGTAATGACAAACAGTGGGAATTTCTATTGATGCTGGCATCAATAACTTTGCTGGCGGAACCTCACCTAGCATATTTACTTACTCCATCTTTTGGTTTAGCATATTTAACTACATATGGCATTCCTGAATTACATAAAGCTGAAAGCGCTGAGTGCTCCTCATTCCCACTGACTTTCCAGTGAAATGGAAAAGATGCCTAGCACCTTGCAGGGTGAGAATGCAGCATTTTCCTATATCTGCTTCTGCTCCTAGCTCTCCTGTAACAGAATCTCATAATGTGCATTCCAGATGGCTTTTGTTTCAAGCACCATTCCCCTCAAGCCCAACTGCTTATAAACTCCCTATAGATTACGGTCTGGAGGCTGGGAATTTCTGCTTCAGTCTACAGCAAGGAAATATGTAGCACTTTAATTTGTGTATTGGTAGTTGCAATGTTATAACATAGACCCACTTAAGGCTGCTCTATAATGAATATAATTCACAGATATTAGAAAAGCCATTGATTCAACTCAGAGTATTTATTACCAATTAGATTTCTTAAATTTCCCAGCAGCAACTATTTCACTAGCAATGAAACAAACACACCAGAAAGATACAATACAATTTTCATGTCCTATCTGCTGCAAGAACTAGTCTCAAAATCAAGTACAAATGAAACCACCTGACTGTGTTGGCTCACTTTCAACACGCCAGTCTCCCTGACTTTGCCAAAGAAATGTTCTGAGTCTCACACTGAGAATGACAGAATATATGACTCCAGTGGCCCATAAAAAGAAGCAGAGAAAACGTAAAGCTGGCAGACAATGTCATCTACTGGCAACAACTGTATGACTTTTCTGTTGTTTCTGCTCCAAAGGTGCAGCTTCAAGACCAGAAATATTTGTGACTGCACACATGCATTGTAGTTAAAATACACTCTCACGTATTTTATTTTACGAATGAAAAAATGGACAGCTAATTTCACAGCTGACATACAGGTATGACTCAACAGAAATAAATGGAACTGCATCACTTGAGGCAAGAATAAATTTGACCCAGAGTTCTTGTTTCATTTTAACTTATCAAGAGAAACCCAGAGCTAAAATTAGCTTACAGTAGAAGTCACATGGTAACATGAATAAATCTCTTCCCACTAGTTCTGTGAAGATGCCTCTGGCTGTGAACCACAGCCATCTGTGGGCAATAATCCTGTCTATCTAATAAATATCAGGCAAAGTCATAAATTATGTGAGACTGCACCGTACATTAGAATAAAGGAACAATGACAGATGGCAGAAAGCCCATGAGGTCACTGCAGGGGTGAATAGAAGTGTGCAAAATGTACTGAAGGAACTGCTGGGAAATGTAGGTACATACAGTCTTCAAAATATTTTGCAAAGAATAAACAAACTATAAGTAAACTGAAAAATATACGGGTAAAAAATCATCCTGTCTGTGCTGCCATTTCACAGAAATGGAAATGCATCTGCATCTTTACACCCAAACCATGACGACTGTTAAGTCTTTGTCACTTAATGGGAAGTGGAAAGGCACTGAGTCTGAGAGAGGTTTTGGAGAGAAATTTTGTTCAGGAATTATACAATGCTCCATGTATTTCTTCTGCCTGGAAAGTGAAGGTGGCACAAAATGAAGCAGGACAATGATGTGGATGGAAAACGCCTCTTAGGAACAGCTCTAAAATTAATCTGATTTTGGGAAGAGGTACCCTTCTGTGGCTCCTCCCAGGCACCACAGCAATCAAACTGTAATACATGAAATCAGATTCTGAAACTATTGGAAAGCCAGACAACAGCTAATTAAACTGACAAAGAACTTTAGATATTGAAATCTGGCTTCCTACCTTAAGTCTGTCTGTAGCTATAAAATGGAAAATACCTTAGCATCTAAAATTAAACACTTCTTTTGTGGCAAGCTAGCCTGATGCTTTGATTCATCTCGTAATTTTACTTATGAACTCCAGCCTGAGTCAAATGTATTCACATAGGCAGTGTCACCTCTGGGTACTGCAGATAAATATGCTGCTCAAAAATGGCTCATTTCAATCCCTGGAAGTCTTACTGAAATAGGTTTATTACTTGGTGCTAACAGAACTTCACCAAAAAAAGCGAGAACTTATTGTCATGGCCACCTGCATGTTACTAAATAGTTGCAATGTTTGTTTGAATGGGACTCATAGAGTGTCCAACTAAAACCAATTTTTTTCCTACGAAACACTACAATGGTTTATCAACTGAACAATTATGTTTTGTAGATCTCACAAAATAAGCATTAATGAAAACATTCTGATGATTTCTCAGGTCTACTACATACCATGAGATCAAGGAAATGGGCCACTTTCCATTTTAAGTGGCTTTTCATCTGCTTCTACCCCTTCTACTTCTTCTACTTATAAAGTTCTCTTTGCCTCTGAAGATTTTCTTTGCTTGTCCTATGTTAGAAAAAATTTTTCCCCCACTTAAGAATGTGCAGACAAATAGGACTTCAAAACATTCTTTTGAAAGTGCAAAAAACCTCTTTAAATTGCATTTGCCCAACATTAACATCTAATCACTTGGGTTAAAAACTTCATATTGTTTCATATACTGATTCTCAAAGAACAGTGGCACATACACCAATGGAAATTTAATCTTCATGGCGCCTTCAGGTTTTTCTATGACTATTATAGTCACTACTGGCAGATTTTGTACAACACTGACATCCCACGCATCTCCCTACAGAACACAGTCCTATTTACACTACTTATTATATTAATCCAAAGACCCTGGAGACTTCATAGGCACTGCCCAAAGTGTAAATGTCAACATACTTCAGCGTTAATATGTTTATCCCATGGATTCATCAAGCTCTGAGCTGATATTTATAAATCTGACAGTATTGCTCACGTGTAACAGTGTTAAACACAAGATTTTTTTTGCAGGATTGGGGGCTCATCTACACTACAGACTTGAATAACTTCTGAAAATCCAGTGTCTGCTTTCCAATAGCGCTTACAATAGTGTTGTGAAATATCTAATAATTGAAATCTCTCAGAATCCTTCTGGAAGATGGATATATCAACACTGAAGACTGAAGAATGCACTATTATTATTCTCCAAAAAAGAAATAATACATGAGAGTTTTATCAGCCTTTAAACAGTAAACAAAATGCACTGGAACATTCAAGCCAATTTCACTGGTTGGGAGAGTAATCACCACCCAGAAAATTAGGACAAAATTTTCCGACTGAAACACAAATTAACTGCACTGCATTACAGAACTGAGCAATTACACTTCAGATCACACTTTACAAAATCTGAGACATTCATTAAAGAACAGGTGATGGTTTAAGGCAGTTCCAAATCTCCTCCTAGGGCACAGGGATCACGTGGTATTTTTAAGTAATCTGGAGGCAGTAAAGGGAAATGTTGTATCCATCTGCCCCCTATTCACACCAGCCAGCAGGCAGAAGACAGTCCAAAGTACACACAGATATACATTAAAAGACATGGTCATGGCTGCTGCTGTGTCCTCCTACTTCTGAGGGAAAAAAGGAGGCAAAAATTTTCCAAGCAAAGCTTTGGAAACTCCCAGAGTTGAGACTTTTACATTGAACAATGCATTAAGAATATCTGGGAGGGAAAATCCTGCGCTGGCAGATAGGGGGACCGGATAGATCTACAATGGTCTGTTCCATTTTTAAATTCTATCATCAGATTTGTCCTCAAGTACAAACCCTCTAGGAGTTTCTTGGGGGCGGTGCATCCCTCCACAACCCCTACTGCGGGCTCTGGCTTAAAAGCCACAATAGAGTCCTTAGAATCTAACAACAAGAGCTATTCTAGGCGCTGGTTAGGAAAATGGGATTTAAAGGAAGTTTCTACTATTGTGCAAAATTAGGGCAAAAAATCTCCTTTCAGATAAGCAACAAAGTATATCAATTCCAACAGTTTGCTCTCCTGCTGTTGTATCCATCATAAAGAAAGAAGTCTTTCTGTGGTGAATAAAGGTGATCGTCTAATCAATTAAGATTTCATAGAAAATACGGAACAATTCATCTGTCTGCCCCACCCTCTTCCCAGGTTGAAACAGGACCTTTCCACTTTACTCTGCATGTCACTTTTGTTAAAATGACAGGCACCTCACAGAAAACACCAAACATACATGTAGAGAGAGAAGAATTCCCATTTTGAGATCCACCATACAAGTGAAGGTTTTTGAGCTATGAATCTGATCGCTCTGTATTGGACAATTGCTTATACAGCATGATATGTATCATTTTTGTATGTGTGGTTATCCATGTATTACACTCTGATCATGATTACACTTATTTTGATTACACCAGTATTATTAAAGGCATTTCTGACACTGATGTAAAGGGTACACTGTGCAGAAGTAACAGTAATACCATTAACTGACCTCATTATTGTCCATGACATTTCACTGATTCAGCTGAATACGGCCAATATCTCCATCAAGCATGATCTATTTTGGCCCATCATGGACTGTGGCAGACTTAGGTTTTTTTATACTTGTTGAAAACAAGATTTTGTAAACTATGTTGAAAACTTTTGGGTGAAGTTTGAAAGTTAATTTCCTTTAGCTGTAGCTATGTATTATGTTAGCCATTCTTTTATCCTATTTTACGTGAAGATATCGTAGAGACTTCCAACTCCTCCACTGAAGGGTGAAGAAACACCAGATGTTCACAGTATTGAGAGTCTTAAGGCTAATGTCACTTCAGAATGACATTAACTTCAAGTTGGTACAGTTCTTATGCTGCAGCTTTAGCCTCTAATGACAAGGACGATGGCAGAGCATAGCTACATTTTCTCTTTATCTGGCTGTAAGCTGGAAATAAATTCCTGACTTCTGATCATTCCACATGCAGGAAAAATAAGTAGAAAATGAAGCATTAAAATATTAAATTTAGAAGGTTAGCATTGAACTTGCAACACCTGAAATATATTCTAACTGAATTTCTCCATTGCTGGTATTTGTTTAAAAGGGTTTGGCTTAATAAACAAAAGAGAAAAAATAAAGAGAACAATGAATTAAACAAAACATGGACTGCTGCCTATATGAAATGCAGAGAAAATGCATAGAACCAAAGAAGGAAAATATATCTTCTAAAAATAAACTAAGATAAGACACTAAAATATAGATAACATTATACCTTACCTAATCTACAAAAAAATCTCAAAAAACCCCTCAAAAAACCCAAAACCAACAACAACAAAAAACCCAAACAAAAGGATTTTCAAAATGTACCAGTTTTACTCGACTTACCTAGGGTTCACACTGAGATTCATAGAATCTGTTGTTCTACTGGTTATGCTGCATATGCTTTTGAAGTATTGAATTTAAACACACATATTGTTTTACAAAAATATTTCCTTTAAAAAGCCCAAGCAAGCAAAGCAGGTGTTTGTAGAGTGTATTTGAAAATATAATTTCTTTTACCTGACTTCTCCCAATTTCAGCATTTTGGGCATATGATGTGACTCTTGGGGATGGTCCTGTGCAGGGCCAGGAGTTCGACACGATGATCCTTGAGGGTCTCTTCCAACTCAGTATTTTCTGCAATTCTGTGAAAGATAGTATCACAGTGGGCAGTGCTTCTACTTGTGAGAAATCAGAGTCATAAGATTTTAAAATTAAAGATAACCGATAACTTGACACAGACAAATATATTTTACAAACATCCCTGTAGGACTAAAAAACATGTAAGAAATCCCCAGATTTATACAAAGAATTTCCCATCCCCAATAACTGTTCTGGAATATTTATTTAAGAGAAGGAGAAGGAATAAGAAGACAAATAAGAATTATCTTCTTGGGAAATGCTTAAACTAGGCGAGTTCAGAAAGAGCTGATATATAGAAGTGGAAATTTTCAAATGATTGCTTTGTTTCTCTAGACAAGGCTAGGCCAGTGTTATACGACATTTTCAGATATTTCTAACTTACATTATCATGAAGTGTACACAGTCCCCTCAAAGCAGTTTTTGCCCAACCCTGCTCTTTGCAGTAGTGCTCTTTTTTTAGCCAAGAGATGAGCTAAAAAGGAATCTAGACTTTTTAAGCATACAGAAAGACAGAACTTAACTACCCTAATGCTTATATCTTCCTGACATAAGACAGGCATCCCTACTGCAATTTCAATAAAATGCCATGATCTTAAAATATAGCACAGCCATGCATGTTAATAGGACTCAGTACAGTAAACCTATGCACCAGAGAGGCTCTGTAATCATACTGCAAGATCTGGCTTAGAGAACTGACGAATGATGAATACCCTATGGAGATAAGCTTGGCTCAGACCTCAGTTGATCCTTAGAGCTCTCTCATCCTAGGCCAAATGAAAATCCACAGAAACAATCATTAAATGCATCTCCATTTTTTTCCTAGGAAGTACTTGCAGAATAAAAAATACCTTAGTGCTTCTGTAACTGGAAGCATGAATAAGCAAGACGGGATTGCAGACAGAAGGGTGAGCAGTATGCCTGGTGGGGAACAGGCCTCATGTGCCCTTCAGATGTTAGAGTCATGATGCAGTGGTAAAAAAGTAAAGAAAGAAGCAGGGGAAGCAGTCAATAGGTCAAGGAGTACAAAACCCCTACTAAGCCCTACCATGCTGCAAATTGCTATCCTCTTCTCTTACCCCATCTGCTCTGTGACTGTTTCATCAGACACTAGGAGGTGTCTAGCATGGCCTTGTTCTGGATTTCAACATGCTTTTGAGAATGGTGTAGCAAATGCATGATTAGCTGACCTAGCTACTTAAAACAGTGCTTGCTGCTGTTTTATTCATATTTGTAGCACTGACCATCTCTCAGTACTTTTGACACTCTTCTTCTTTGATTACTTTCCATCCCATTGAGAAGCTCGGAGAGCCAAGTCAAATTTGCCAATTACTTAGGATTCTCTAAAACTGATGTAAAGTAATTAGAAACATTAGCAACTCTGCTAATTATCTCGGTCGTTGCAGTCACCATGTGAGACAAAACAGTGATGTTGAGGAAGGGACAAAAGCATAACTAACCAGCACAGTAGAAAAGTGTTGAACAGAAAGACGACTCACCAAATCACAGATGCTTTACTATGTATTGATTTATATTTCACGTGTCTTGGTGATCATTACAGCAATGCATATATATCACCTTAAAGTCTGTTTAGGGAGCTTAACATGTTGAAAGAGGTAGAGTGTTTTTATTTTACTGATGAATGGGCATTTGATGCCACTATTACTGGTTCCCTGCAAAGGAAATTAATATGTCAAACCCGTGACAGCCTGAGTGTGTGTGTGCGCGCACCCACCGCACCGGTGGAGTGAGTGCCTGCGTGGGTGCATTTACTGCCCCGCTTGAGTGCCTCCGACAGGGAGTGGCGAGCCCGTGGCTGCCAGCTCCTACGTGGCACTCTCAGGGAAGGTGCGCTGCCCACCCACTGACCACCGCACGCCGCGTCAAATTATAGTGTAATGACAGGACAGACTAGTGACTTCGGCGATTTAGTGAATTACCTGCTGAAAAGTATGAAAAATGTTGGCGTGATGAGGTCCATCACTTTGAAGAAAGTGATCTTCAGCCTCCTTTACAAAGACCATCTCTGTCAGTCCCGCTATAATGCTTTCTTCTTGTAACCTATATGAGAAGCAAAGATATATTTGCTAATTTACTTTGTGATAGTTGCTTGGATCTGTAGGCAAGAGTAGATAAAGTGGTGATTTAAAATAATTCAGATTGTTAAATTAGAAATCAAATTCAGGTAATAAAAATAGCCTGGTGTTGGCATCAAAATGTTATTATGTAATATTCCATTTCATTATTGTGCAAATCAGATATTAATATAGACAGTGATTTACATATATGAAGTGTATATACACACAATGTCATATGCAAGCTTACATATTCGTGTGTATGTACAAACATACATATACACATGCTATAATCTATTAAAGAGAAAGAAGCAGAAAAGTCCACAGTGCCTTTTCTTGCTGTTATGGCTAGTAAAGGCATTAGCCAGATGTTGAAACTCATAGGCATCAAACAACAGTGATCATTACAGTCTTCAATCACCCCATTTAGAATTTACAATAAGCTAAGCAGAAAACCATTATTTCCACCTTCAGTATAAAGTTTTCCTCTGGCTGAAAACAGAGTTCTGCAATGGACTGATGCACCATCTGTTCTAACTTCAGAACCCTTTTCCGTGAAACTTCCAGCAAGGGGAACAAGCTATTGATGAGACCCCGGAATATAAGGACATCATTAGTGAGTATCATAATAAGATTAAAATCCCTTGAGGGCTCTCATCAAAACCTAGATTAAAAAGAAACAAAAAAAAAAAAAGAGAAAAGACTGACATTATAGTAACAAACCATAATATAAGGCATAAAATTAACAAACATTACGAATTAATCATACTTAGACAATTACAATCCATATGGCTAGTTAAACTCAATCTGCTACCTGTAGTGGCGTAGTCTGGATGCTGTATATTCAATGCCAGTGCATTTCTCCCAGGATGTAATTACTTAATTTTGTGAATGAGAAAATGATGTGTAAAAGCCAATGTTTCCATGGATTCAATGCCCCAAGTCAGATAAAATGCATGAATGCTTATGAAATCTCATGACACTTTTTAACCCTATTTCATCGCACTCATATTACCTTTAGGTATGTAAGAACAGTGAATCACCTTCACACTCACTACTAAGGTTAATACAAGAAACAAACTGTGTTCTAAGTCTAATTTTCTGCAGACGGGATTCCTAGGATTTAGATGACAGCAAATGGCATGAGATTGATTCAAGCAGTAGTTCTTGAGGTTTTTATCACTTGAAGCACACACATTTGGATTCTGAAAGCAACTGCTTTCTCCTTACCATTCCACTTATATTCAGACAAGAGATTTCAGTCTTTCAGAGGACTTGGCATCGAGATTCTGGTTCACTTTCCTCTATTGTCATATACAGCATGTCACATCTGGTGATACTATACAATTTGAAGATGTGGGAAGTTGCAACTCCTCAAAAAAAACCCCCAAAAAACCCAAACCAACAAAATACCAGACCAAGCCAACTCTAATATTTTAGTCCTTTGTAGACTCTGTAAGGAATTTCAGGCTAATGCTTGTTCCTTCCTCATAACAAGTTCTGGAGCCCGACATGTTCTTTGACAACATCTGGAAGATTCTCCTAAAACAGTTTATATCCAGCATAAGCAAATCAGTTGGGCAATATAACAATACACTTCATGACTTTACTTGTTCTCTGAATAGACCTGACTTTTAAAATTATGAACATTTTAATTAATGACAGACACATTAAAAAAAGGGAGTTGTTACATGGAAAAAGAACAGTAGATACCTCAGAACTATCTCAAGATTTATTTCATTCAGTTATTCAGATCAGGCTGCTAGAAGGAGGAAAGACTGTATTCTTGTATAGTAGAATCACATGCCTACCAGAGGACTGGTGTTGGAGGGAGGAGAAGACGTCACCTTTCACTTACCTCATTAAATGGTTATTAAAAATAGGTGGGACTAGTGAACAACGAGAAAAATGAAACATTTTATGAAATTGTGAGGATTTACATGCTCATAGGTCCAGAAATTATCATTTGCATTTTCCTATTTAAGTATCCACAAAGTAATATCAAAACCCAACACAGGTCTATAAGCTCTAGGTTTACTTCAGTCATTTTGTTTCAAGAACAACAATCACAACAAAGACATTTAATTACTGTGAGACCCTGGCCATAGAAATCCAAATTACTTTGCATCTTTAAGTGAAGGCGCAAAAAAATATGTAATGACTGTTTGAAATAAACAGACATTTGTTAACCTAAGACTTCGTTGCATACAAAGCATTTCTGGTTCAGGATTCTCCTATGTTTTCCAGTGGGCAGGTACAGAATGAATGAAACATTTTCAATTTCCCGGTGTCTGACTGGCAGGCCTTATTAAGAAAATATGTACTTTCTTTGGGTCCATAATCTCATTTATCTTCATTATTTTTGACATGGGGCACCTACTACATTGTGCAATTCCAGGCAGATCATTTGGCTTCCTTCATAGTCATGATGATGTGCTCCAAATCTATTTAAAAGTTACAGTGTGGTTTCATAAGCAAACTAATCCCAGAGACAGCACAGAAGGCTTTAGAACACAAATGGCGCTTTCTCCATTTCTGTCCAAGAGCAGAGTCTTGGTCCTGATGACTATGACCAGTAAATGCTTTTCTTGTTCAATAACGTGCACTTAATTAAAGAAACCAAAGGGCACTCTAGTCAGTCTCGTGGAATTATTAACGCACATTTGGAATGGTTACAACCATTCAGCTTTCAGCCACAGCTTTATAATACCTTGTTAGGAGCACTATACTCACCATGAAATCCTGTGCTTGTCATGACTTATTGCTTAATTAAAATAATGTAATCAAAAACCTCACAGAACAAATGTTGACTGAAAAAATTATGCTAATCTTATACATATCTACTATTCACATATTACTTTCAGCAGAATAAGTTGACTAATGTGTTAATAAAATGAAACATACCCAACTATCTTGTCAAATGCTATTTTTATCTCAGCATTTACATACATTTGTCATGAAGGGGGTACATTCTGAGTAAAAGGAATAAACACTGTTATGATTAAACATGTCTGACATGATGTTCTCATCTGAGCATCAGGCAATGCCACATGCATAGGAAACTTGCACTAATGCAGTCATAAAGCCAATGGCTTCACATCAAAATCAAACTTACAGGGAACAGGACAGCTTTATTTAGCAAGGAGATGCATCTGATTAGATTTGTTCTGAATTTGGCCCTGAGCACTCAGATTAAAAATGTGGCACAAAGCTTGAACCAAGTTTAGCCTGGTAGGATTGAACACTGCATTTTACTGAGACCAGAAGAATTTTTGTGCAGAAGGAAGAAACTGATAAGAATCTTCTCACTGTCCATAGCTACTTCAGAATGTTACCAGTGTCAGGAAGCAAGGGGGACTCAGTCCCCTCACACGTGGGAGACAAGCTTGACTCTCTGCATCAGGAAGGACTTAAAGTATTGCACTTAGAAAACCCAAGAGTTAAGAAAAAAGGGAAGAACAGAAAGACTAGTAAGGAGAGGGACTGGAGAAGTGGTGCCATTTCTCCCTTTGGAAAAGGCCAGGTAAATGTATATAATTATGCACCCGAGCTTTCTCAGAAAGGCCAGGTCTTTTAGCAGCCTTCTTTCCTCTACTCTCTGAAGGTACTGGAAAGAGATAATCAAGACCTGAGCTTATACAGGAGTGTACACTAATGACTTGCCTGCTTTCTCTTTTAGTGCTGCTGGCATTCAAGTACAATGCTGAGAGTATTTCTCACATTCTTGCTCCTGAATATGCTGGGAATCCTCTATAGTCCATTTCTAATGAATACTGCCCTGCCCCCCAAATTCTTTAGTATGTTTGCCTAGCAGCAGCATTACCAAAAAGTTTAATTTTTTTTCCTCCAGCACCCATGTAGATGCAATACAGTGTGCATAGATAGATTAACTTTCTCATGAGTCTCCTTGAATTTGCAGCTCTTCTAATGTCAACACTATTTCACACAAAGTCTATAATCATCATTGTATAAGCCCTACAGGGGGAAAAGAAAACACGAACATGCGAGACAGAGTTGTACTGCCACCATCCTCTTGTGTTGTTGATTATGAGAATTTGTGCCTAATCCATAGATCAGTCAAAAGCAGCAGTGGCTTAATGTCAGTGACAAATTAATAAGATATCTATAAGCAATAGGAATGTTTTATAGCAGCCTTTGGACTTGGACATTTTCAGACTTAAAAATGCACAGGAAACAAATTGTTAATACTAGCAATAAACAAGATAAGATTCAGAAAACCCCATTAGTAGTTCACAGATCAATAAACATATTCTTGTCTGAGATTAAAAAACCATAAATGTTTCAGAATTTGATAAGCACAAAAGACTGATTTTATACCAAGCAATTTTCAAAAAAGGAGGCCTATATGCTTTCCTAGAATGAGGATCCAATAAAATGAGAAAGGTACTGAAGCCTGAATTTAGCATATACACACAGGAAAATTTGTGGTAAATCTCTCTTGGGAGAGTCAGAAAAAAACCTCTAACAGACTAGCAATGCTTTACTATTTTATACCATCTTTTACCTGTGTATTTCAGATACTTTCAGGGGAAGAAAATATAGTGGTTTTTCTTTAGTTAAAAAATTTGTCTCTGCCACACAGTCTCATTTAGCTTAAATTCTTAATTATTTTAGCTCCCTTACAGTCTTCTGTAGCCTCTTTTGTAATGGAATATGCCATTATATCTTAAAGTTTTAATTATCTCAGATCTATCTATCAATTTGTCTTCATGTCAGTTTCTTGACCTTCAGCTCTAGCCTTTGCCCATTTCTTACTGGGACTACCTTAAGGCCCAGTGCCATAACCCAGGAAAAAAAAGGCAAGGAGAAGAAGAAGGGTTTTTGTATCCACCAAAAAAGAGTTTTAATATTTTCTGGAAGACATTTTTTTTTCTTTTTCTCACCCCCGCCCCTTTTTTTCCTGGATTTACTACTATGAAAACCTGCCATTTCCAATTCAGCAATCTCCCCTAAAAATCAAAAACAGGTTACTGTGCCATAGGATAACACAAAACTAAGCCTGAAGAATCACTTTATTTCTAATTTAACTTTATTCTTTTGCCAAACCCCACCCTGCAGTGTCTTAACTCAAAGTACCACAACAGAAAGCAAATCTACAGAGATGCAACTGAGTTCATAAAAGCATTCCTATACTCCGGTTTGCCATAAACCTTTATAGATACTTCAAACTAGCAATAGTAAAAGAGAAAAAGAGCCAGCTGCAGTGGTGAGGGCCCAGAACAACAAGATAGACTTTTCTGTGGAGTGTTTTAAACATAGTTCATTTGATTCACAAAGATTTCAGGAAGTACTATAGGCACTTTTGTTGGTGCATGTGTTAGAAGGATAACCCTGTCAGCAGAAAAACTCCAGTGGCACAGCTCATCTTTTCTGATCAGTGATAGACAAAGGGATACCTTTTCATTCACTGAGGCGAAAAGTGAGAAGTCTACTTTTCTAAAGAGGGCTCCACTGTGTCTTTCAAGGGACTGACTTACTTTGGAAACAGGCTGTTCTAGAGAGATTGGAAAGTAGCCTGCCTTTATGAGGCTAACCCCCAGAGATCCACACAAGCATAGAATCATAGAAACATTTCGGTTGGAAAAGACCCTTAATGGCTATTACATATAGTGTATTGAAATATGCTAGACAAGAGGACCTGATCACAGGAGAGCACACAATAGGAGAGATTAAAGGGCACAAGAGCAATGTCTTGTACAAACAAAAATAATTCAGGTACAAAAAATACTGGTAAAATTAATCACTAACCCTGCCCTAGAGAGAACACTTTCTTTGTTTTAAAAAATCACAAAAATTAAAATCAGAATGAATTTAAAACCACTCATGTGTTTCCTGAACACTGCTGTAATTTGCTTCACATTTCTTGTTACATTGAATAAATAAAATCAAGAGAAAATAGAACATTTTAAACGGTCATACATACATAGCATATGGATTCTGTGTGCTTTTTGTCTCACTTTTCTGGTTGCTTAGCTTGAGAAGCAGCAAAAAGGATAAAGGCTATTGAGATATGTCAACCTCCATGACTTGAAACAATTTTTTTTTTCTGTTACAGCCTACTCTTTCCTATGGTTTGTTATTTCAGATGATAAATTTGGAGCAATTATGACTGACACAGTACCAGTAGTAAGCAGTAAAATAGCATGCGGTTCATAACAGGCTGTGGAAAGTGAGAAGATGATTCTTCTCAGTTTCTTCCTTCTGTACAAAAATTCTTCTGGTCTCAGTGAAATGCAGCATTCAGACCTAGGAGGTTATATTTGGTTCAAGCTTTGTGCTACATTTTTAATCTGAGTGCTCAGGGCCAAATTTGCTTTGGAATTACTCTAGTAAGACTGACTTCACACAAGTACAGTCAACATTTCTGAGATTTCTGCAGGAAAATATTTTGATCAACTGAAAAATATTACTTCAGTCAAAATAGCATAATACATACGCTCTATGGAGTCTGGGACTTGCTGTGCCTAACATGTCTGCAAGTTCCACCCACTGGGGAAAAAAAAGCCAAACCAGAAATTACTACTGAAAGACAAAGCAACACTAGGGAAGGGTGAGCAGCCGACAGTTTTGATCTTCTAGCTCATATGCTCCAACAGGAAACACGAAGGCTACCTGAGGAAAGCCTGACACACTCTGGTAGTTTGAACCCAAAGAAAGCACGGCAGCTACTCACAGAGCATCTTTCATTCCAAAATACAAGGCTTCCTCAAAAAAGCAATAAATTGCTGTGGTTGAATTTGCAAGGTTTTTGTTGGTTTGGTTGGTTACTCAGGATTTTTTTTCCCTAAGCTGTTATTTCCCAGAATCAGGTATGTAAAACTGAACATAGGCAAACAGAACAGTGTATTTTGCTTGTGATACTGCATGAGTAAATTCCATCATGCATGCATCTTCTTTCATTTGACGTTTCCATAATTCCATCCATAGTGCTTTTTCTCCAACTCTCCAACCCCAAAGGCATCTTGCCCTGAAACAGCATATGCCTTTATTCCCTCAAAAAATAAAGTGGGAATTTCTTCTGTTTTCGTACCATATGTAAATGCTCTTGAAAAACTCTCACCTGTTCCTGTCTTTTGATTTTGCCTCACCAAATTTTTCTGGCCTCAATCAAGGCAGATTTCTTCACTTCCTACCCAGTGATATTTTTCACCTGCTTGAAGAAATCCCTTCTCCTATTTATCAATCTCTCTTCTTTCATCTCCTGTGCAGCAGGCACCAGTGCTTCTCCTTGCTGGTCCTAAATCTCCCAGGCTTATTAGTCCTCTTCTCCGCCCTTGATCTTCATCTTCTTCACCTTTGTGATTGTCTTCCATGTGCTTTCTGATATCTGTGACTTTCTGAAAACCTTTTCCCTTAGCACTGCAGTATTTCTGCTTTCTTCTGTGGCCATCTCTGCATGATCCTCTAACCCTGCAGTATTTCTTGTTATTGCTGTAAACTGCTCACCTTGTACTTTGCTTGCAGGTCTGCCTCCATCGGCTTCAGAGGAATCAGACTATTTCTTTTGTCCTTTCGTGATCAAGATGCTCTGTCTTTCCACCTTCCACTCCATGAGTCATCCTCCTTTTTTTGTTCTTGTACACCTCTCTGACACATTGATCCCACAGCTTTACCTAAGAGATAATTGATATCTCCCTCTTCCCATTTGGTGAAATCTAAGTGATCAAACTTCCCTGCTTTTCTCATCAGCTGTTTTTATCATGTGCAAGGAAGTTATTGTCCTTATAACTATTTCCAGACTCACAAAATTATATTTGGAGAGTGATAGCATCGCACCAAGCTGAAGAAACAAACACGTTACACAATTGCAATTCTAATTTCATGTTATATTTGTTCATGCTTTTAGGGCTGCAGCTATTTAGAAAGTACTGCAGATTATGATTTTATTAGGTCATTTCTACTGCCATCAAGAACAAGCCTTGCTGTAAGCTTTGAAGTTGGACATTTTTGCTGTACACCCAGTAGCGGTCAACATAAGCACTACTGAGGTGACATTGCCCAGTCTGTGTCTCAAGTAGTTTCACCTCTTAACTCAGAGCCAAAGTGATGAACCAGTCTCCATGTCTGCTCAATACCTTGACCTCCTTGTTTAGAAAGTAAAGGCTAGCAATGGGATTTCTGAAAAACAAACAATTATGCCCATGAATCTGATGGGCCCCTAATTTTTTTTTTTTTTTTTAGATTTTATAACAAGGATGAGATACTTTATGGAACATGAACTCCACTAACATGACACAGAAAAGATACAATAATTCCGTATTTCTGGCTAAAATATTTTCAGCTGAGCCACGTGAAGACACAAACAATAACAAGGACAGCCATTCTCAGACAACCTCTTCTACCACCAATTGATGCCAACAAGAGACTTTTCATTGACTTGGATCAGGTCCCAGTTAGTTGGAAACAGTATGTGCATGCTCCAGCACTCAGGTGATGAAATGGTTTGTTAGCAGAGCACATGGTTTTGATTAGTGGCCTAATGAGCTAATGCCTTAAATCAACAGGAAATGCAACATCTGGTCAGCACTTCATTGCTTCCTTAAGCCCCAGGCACACCTTACCATTGCCTCCAGCTCTCTTATGCTAGCCCAGTGCACAAGAATATTCAGGAAGTAGTTCTTTAGAAGGAAAAAAGGTAGATATTAATATATTAATTACTACAAGTGAGACACAGGAAAAGAAGTGTTGCTGGTTCCAATATTCTGTGGATCAAGTTTGTTCCAACTGAGACAAAAATCTTAGGTCTTCTCTAGTTTTCACTGTCTAGTATTTTCTAGAGCATGTTCTTTGAATAACTGACCAGAGTTAATGATGTAAAACATACTTATTCATTCATAAACATATTTGTCTCTGGTAGATATTGAAGTACTTTACACTGATATTTACATGCTATATCATATTGAGATGTTTGTATCTGTGGCAAATAATTTTACTTGGTTTTTACAGAGTCTCCTGATCCCTACCCAAAATTCTCACTAATAGGGATTCCATATTTCCACACAGCTTGTCAGTTTGATTATTTAAGTACTTATTCAGTGTACTAAAGACCCTAATCACCCCTTCAAAGCATGCAGCCGTATATAAGGCATCCAGTGTCTGAAATACATAAGGATCATCATCATCATAATAGCATGGCAGCTGTTCTTCCTATAAGCCAGAAAAGTTGGTCCTGTGCACAACAGACACACCTCAGCTACTGTGTGCCATCTGCCTAGTTAGCGGTTAGACAGCCACAGCAGATAGAAACAGCTGCTCCTGACAATATGAAAAACATCAGTACTTCCTTAAAGGCTTTGGCAATGTGGATAAACAATTTCAGTGAAAAGAATATTTTAAATTGCTGCAAATTTTCGATGCAACTGCTATTATGCATCACACCACAACAAAGTGATTATGCTCAGTAGAATGGATTTTGTTCAGCAACTGTAAGAGTGTTGAGGGATTTTTTTTGTTGTTCGTGTTGCTTTTGGTTTTGCTTTTTTCCCTCAGTTTTGCAGAATACTAGTTAAAAAGGCTAAGAGACCATTTTGTCCTGGACAAGGTTTCATGGCACATTACAATAATTTACTGTGAATTTTTTCTATTTCATTCTTTCAAGTAAAACAATTTTACTTTCACAAGTTCACTGTGGTCTTCATCTTGAACTATTTATTTAGGCCATTTATGTAAAGACTGGATTTCTGAGAAATCTCAATATTGTGTCTGGTTTACAGCAAAATGATGACTTATAATAAAGCAAAATAATGAACTCCTTACCATTGTGGGGTTGGGAGGGTGTTTGAAAATGCAGAGAAACAGCACAATCCTTGATCCTGGCATTTATGTGTTGCCAAAAGGTGGGTTTTACAGTGAGTAAATGTTAAAATGCAACAGATGCATAGAAAGACAACAGGCCATAGAGAATGGGTGAATAGATATGCACTACACACACACACTTCATACCTACACAGTTTTTCTCTTCTCCTTTGTTACTGCTCATGAATAAACAGAAAAACTGTAGGTGTCTGACTCCGGAATGAAGCTGCTTGTTCAAACTGGGGGCTCTGTGCCCCTTTTGGAGGTCAGCTGGTTGCAGGTAGGAGGAATGGAAGATACAGCAGCTATCTCTCACCTGCCTAACCATGCATGAGGGAGCAGACATTGCACGGTGTCTCTCACCAGCTCCTTCCTGTTTGAGTGCTCACAGCCTGGAGATGGAGTAGCAAATTACTATAAACAGGCACTGGCAGTGCAGAAGTCAGGCATGGAAAGAGTTAGCACTACAGACTCACCTCAGAAACTGATATGGAAATAAAACCTATTTATAGAAAAAACCCCAAAGCTATCTGGAAACATAAAGCAATTGCTGTCTTGTATTTTGTATATATTAGACTTTCTAGCTATCTCCAATAAGTGTGAGATTTATATTAGTTGTGAAAAGATCAGTAATTGGAGGCAAATTAATGAGAAACCTACTGTCACATTACAGCATACATTTTTAACTGAAGTCTTTAAATATTTGGACAAAATATCTATATATTTTTAAATGTTAATTCTTTAACTGGTAAATGTAATTATCTAACTCTAAAGCAAAAAATATAAAAGGACAAAAATGGATTTAATCAAAATATTCTGTCATTGCCATACATAAGTCACCAGAATATCTTTTCAACAAATGAAATTATTCTTTATTTTATGCTTTTAAAAATGCATTAGTGTAATTGCTCTGCAACAAATTGCCTTCTGTGCTATAAGCGTGGCTACAACATCCCTCGCATGTACATCAACAGTGCATATTGTCATGATGTTCTGATGATCACCAGGGGTGAGTTCCCCTAACAGCATGTTTATAAGGGCATTCAGTTGAGCAATCTGAAAAATAATTATATTTCAATGGAGATATTACACTGTGGGGAAAAAAACCTATTATATGTCAAGTGCTAAATGGAGCCGTTATAGAACCAAGACACATTTATTGGTGCTTTTAATCAAAGCAAATAACTTTTGCAAACTAATAATGGTGTTGTTTTCTTACAATTTTAATTTTACTCCTTAATAACAAAAATACACTTTTCTGCTGGCTCCCAGAACTTAATTTCAGAACAGATAAATGCTGGTCTGATACTGCACTTGGAGTGCTAGTCTGTAACTGCACACGTGATAAAGCTAATAGATGTTTAAAGTATCACACGTATACTTTAAAATTCTGCTTCCAAAACAGTCACAATACACTACAGGAAATGCGGGGGCTGGGGAGGGGAGGGAAACAACAACTCTTTGGGGCCTGATTGCCTTGATCATGATGACTTCTTTGTGTCAGAGGAACATGAAAAGCAGGATCCCCAAACAGCTTCCTTCATCAGACTGCTCTGTAATTCCCCATCCTGATGGGAATGGTGACACTGAAGAGATGGCCCAGAGTGCCTGTCTTCATGGCCCACTGGCAGTCACTATGAATTAGACTTGTTCCAAGGCATCTGGACATCTTAATTTAAAAAGTGATGCTTCTGAACAAAAATAGTCAAGTATTTTTGGATTTCTTTTTTTTTTTTTTGG
>VXBT01002932.1:778062-801063 GCA_013400235.1 Oriolus oriolus
GGGGATGCGGACCCCAGAACAGTCCTTCTAAATTACACGTGCTATGAAATTACAGTAAGCACAAATCTGCTTTCTAAATGGTTGCAAGACAAATCTTTCTGACAGAGCCTGCCAAAGATATTAAGGCACTGATTTTAAAGAGCTGATTCACGCAGAATCCCACCTTTGCAACAGGGTAATGTTTGCACTGATGAAAGAGACAAGATTTTAAACACACACTTCCTTAGTAGATTGATACTGTGGCAAGTAGTATAATGTTTTCTACAGATCACTTGATTTTGGCATTTAAATTTTATAAACCACTAAGGTTTCACAGATTTGACCTACACCATAAGTCTTATGTCTTTGTTTAAAATTACCATTTTTATACATTTTGTGCATAACGGGTTCGCATACCTACTTGTGATTGCAGACTTTCAGATGATTGCCAGCCATTCTTCTACACCCTTGAAGATTTCACCATCCTCAGTGCAGAGTCTCAATATCTATCAAAGCAATTGTTTTAACTGATTTTGTAGCTTATTTTCACATGAGGCTGCAGCTTCAATGATTTTTCCTTTAAAAACTTCGCAGAGTTCCTTCTAAATTCACTGTTATTCTACCTAATGTAAACAACTGTTTCCTCTAACATCTTATGGAAGCAATTTACATGAATATCGTTACTAAGTGTTAATGACATCTCAGACTTTGTCATGTTGCTTCTGAAGGTCTTCGTGCTAAACCTGTTTCCTGGCAAAATGCAAAACATACAGACCTGGAACCTGGGCAGGCCAGCACCCTGGAGGACAGAACAGCCTCTGCCCTAGCCCCAGGCTCTGAGCTACACAAGTTACACTGTGAAAGACCTCAGTCCTGTAAAACACATCTGCCTGCTCAGAACACAGGTTTGTTATGAATAAAACCTTTGGTGTTCTGCTCTTTTCACCCAGTCTCCTTTGACTAAAAAGTCCTACTTCACGCCTTATGTGAATTTGCAGAGACAGATGAAAATAACTCAGTTTTTGTATGCTTGTCTTGAATTGTGCCTCTCTCCCCAAGCTCTAACAATAGGAAATAAAAGCTTGTGGATCCAAGAGAGAGAATTTAATGGAGATTTCCCTTAAATGGAACCCATAGAGTTCCCTCAAAGGAGAAAAGAGCTACAGAATAAAAAAATGGGGTAGAAATCACCAAACTTCACTTTCTCTCGGTATACAGTTTATGCAGTAACACAGCTCATACTCTCTGCAATGTGCAGCACTGAATGAATTTTTAGCCTGTTTCCTACCAGTATGAAAAGAATTATTTTGGTGGCCTACATCCAAAGACACAGCAGTGGATCACTGTTCATATTACTCAGTGATTGCATATAATTTGGCATCACTGAAACAATTGCAGCTCCGAAAAGGTTGAGCTCTGGGCCATTATGAAGGCTAAATTAACTCTCATCACTTGAGTGAATGATCCATTCACACCAAGGTCAAAATCACTAGTTGAGCAGCACAGGCAAGATGACACCACAGCTGACTGACCTGCAGTTGCATATGGATAAGACTTTATTATTCTCTCAGACAACCTGAATATCGCTGAAAACATTAAATTAGTTACTTTCTGTAGAAAAAATTTAAATCTCTATGGAAAAAGTGAAATCCAACCAGTCTGTCTTTCCCCTGCTCGCTTTGTGCCTTGGGTTCAGACAAAAGTACGAGTGCTGTGAGTGAGTGACTGAAGTTGCTGAGACAGGAATGAAAGTTCAGGAGGAAAATGAGGTGAGACTTTTGGTTTCCTCTTGAAAACTCTTAAACTAGCCTGTAGATCAGGCACTTGAGTGCACTACCAAGACAAGAGAACAGAGAAGAAGGGTTAGTGGGTGCTAAAGGGAAATTAGGGTCCTCCTGGAGAATACAATTTTCTTTTTCTGGAGGAGAAACGGTTTACTTTTTATTAATTTTTCGTTACTTCTCTGTCTGCGATTTAGGCAGATCAAATATGAAATCTCCATGTCATAGAATAGTCTGATACTGTTTTTTCTGAATGGCAATTAATAGTTATAATAAAAAACTTCTTTCAGAGCAAAAGTGGCTTTTTTTTTGTTGCCCGAAAAGACAAAATCTTTCAACTTTTCAGTCAATATTGATCTCTGCATCCATCTGCACAGTCCTAAGTTAGGTTCTCATCCTCCATGGCTCACATCCTCCAGGCAGCCCATATCTCATATTGCACACTCTTGTGTGACTGCATTACATCCCATTATTGGCAGCAGTGGCTGAACTGCAGGAAGACAGCATGGTGTGTCATGGGACACACAGTCCAGCAGAGACTCAGGTTCCACAGGGGAGGAGTGGGAAATAAAAATAACTAACTGCAGTTTCCAGTAGAGGCCCAAGGGAACCAACAGCATGAACTGTGGAGCTACTTGGTCACTGGGACCTCTGCCTTATGCCACACTACCGTAATGGCTCAGTCAAAAGCAGGTGCTCTTTTTGATTGACAATATATGGTTTCATTTCCTTTCCTTGACTCCTTAAATTGAAGGAAATTTACCCAAAGCATTGTTTTCCCACAGAAAATGTTCATGTCTTTCGGGTTTTCTTCGCTTGTTTGTTTGGGGTTTTTTTGGTGAGGCAAAGAAATTGACTAATTATTTTTGATTATTCAAACTTCTGGCTCCTCTCAGGAGCCTAGGCTGCATGTCAGGCCACTCCGTCTAAACCTCAGTACACGCTTGTTCTGGCTCCTAAGCCTAGGCAGCTTTGGTTACACTGGCTCCTCAAACTTACTAAGTTATTTCATTTCCAGTGTGTGAGGATACTTTTAATTAGAAACTTAAGTCTTTACATTCTGAGATTTCTAATTTAGCTTCAACAACAATCTTTCCATCATCTTTGCATAAAATTACACTTCAGTGAGCCTCAAGGACAGAGGAAAAAGAATACAGACAATAACTATGCTTTGTACAATTAGCAAATGGCTCTAGGCTAACAGAATGGACAACAAAAATACCCATTTTCCCTTGAGTTCTCCTCAGTGCTGTCTACTTGGCTCTGACCTCAGGATCGACTGAGCTTCTCCTATTAGATGTAACAGATAATGTGGTCTGCACAGAAAGGCTAAGGTCTGTAGAAATATTTGCTTCATATCTTTCAATTCAGCAGAACATCAGGCAAGGAAATACACCACTCAATAATCTGACATGTTTGCCACAAAATACAGGGCATTGAAAAGTACATAAAACCACTGTTTATACTGCCAGCTTCTTATTGTCACCAAATTTTAGGTAACATTGTCAAACAACTTTAGTACTTCACAATCTGTTGATAGATGTTGAAGAAAGCAACAGTTAGAATAATATTCACTGGGCTAAGAAGAGTGATTAAAGAACACAACAGTGTAGGATGACAAGTTCCTCTGCTTTGAATGGTTACTCTCAGAAATGGTTTTCAGTAAAACAGCTGCAGAGAGGAAGTGGCATCATAGAGAAGAAGTGGGACTCACGTCTTCCACAAGGATCATAGAATTCTTCTGGTAATAGGTCTTTTTAGAACTGTTTTTAGAACTACTATCGTAGGTGTGTTAGAAATAGTAGTTATTATTGATGGAAATGAAACCAAAGCAGAACAAAATGAATGGAGCCAAACAGAGCCAAATCATTCTTCTCTTTCCTACACTGCAATCTTTCTATATAATTTATTCTCTAAACAGGTGTTTGACACCATCAGAGAAAAGATACTGTAAAAATGAAAGTATTTCCATTGTTTTAAGGTCATTGGTGTTTCTAAAGCATCATAAACCTGAAGTACTAATCTGCAAAACAGCTCTGTGTACCAGAACAATTCCCGTTTTGCTGAAATACAAGTTAAACCATTTGAGCACATAGACACAGCTGGTCACCCTTCAAAATAAGGAACAGTTGCTTCTGTCTGTTACGTGCACGTCTGAAGCATGCACATAACAAAATCACTTGTTGATAAATGATTCACCAGTAAGGACATCTTTTCTCCAGATGGATTCATACTATTTTAATCACGATATTTTCCAACTCATTTATGCAAAATATTTTTGGTCTGCCAATTTCTAAATAAGAAGTTCCTTGAACATTACCTTGCCTTGATAAGATGTTAAGGTTATCTATAGGATTTGAAATTAACTCATTGCACTGATGACAGCAGGCTTGTAATTAGAAATGGAATGTTTGTTTCCAAGAAGGGCAAGTCCAACATTAGGACCTCTGGCCAGGACTTAGGAGATTTGCTTTCACAAAAGTTCTGAAGGTGTCATTTAAAGAATCACAGAACTTTCAAGTTCTCAGCTGTAAAATAGGGGTAATAGCATTTTCTTATCCACAGGAGCCTATATAGGGGCAAGTAAATATATTTCTTATATTTAGAAAGATTAGGAGATATCAAGATATACAGTAGGAAAGCTTTCCCTGTGGGAAACAAAACCTATAAAAATTTTGTGTAAAATTCAGTAGACAGTTTTTGTTCTAACAGTTGGTACTCAAAGAGTTACATTCAAACAAAAGCATATGATAGGCTCCCATTCAGGTTTCTCCCCCAAGAAATCTCGGCCATTGTCTCACCACCCTTTAAAAAATGCCCCAACTACTGAGACATTCTTCAATTCCACTTTGATGTTACCCCACACTGTACAAAATATTTAAATACTCAGTGACCTCATCCTTCTGCCCCAAATCAAAGTGAAATTTTCATCTATACAAACTGCTTCACAACATCTGGAGAACCGACCAATGGAATGTTGAAGTTCATTTAAATCCCAAACACATGCAAAATTTTTTAAGATAGGAAAGAATGAGAATTATTACCTTCTACACTTGTTTCTTCTAAGTTAGCAGTTCCTTCACCTCCTGATCATTCATATCCCCAAAACACTGGGAGTTCATTTCATAGTTCAGTTTTTAAAGTGGGATAGAATAAAGAGACATCTAACAGATTCTGGATTATTATGCATCCAGCTGATATTTAATTCCTATCAGCCATCCTTAGGATGTTAGTTTACATTCACCATTGTGTGCGTCTATCTCTTCCTACTGCCATTTCTCCTACTGCTTTAGCTACACATACCTGTTTATCTCACAGCTCCTCCGTGCAGCTGAACAAAGAAAAAGTCCTCCATGTGTTATTCACCTGACAAACTTTGCCTTAGATATAAGACACACACATTTCAGGAATAAAGTTATACAAAATTCTGCAAATCCAGAACATAAAGACTATTGCGCCCGTAATAGCTGGGTTCTGAATTACAAGAAAGTTTAATTTCTTAAACTTCAGCTCTTTTCAGATGCTTAATCATTGATTCAAAAGCACATATCCCATGTCCTAGTGCTTTGACAGGTCTTCATTTCTTACACAGCAGACAGTTGTGAACAAAAAGACAGAATCAATAAAGAAGCAAGCAGGGTAGTGACTGCATCTTGGAATTTGACTTCTGAATCTTATGTGAAAGTCAGCTGGGTAATTTGCTGGTTATGGAAAAAAAAATAAACTCAGAAGGGTATTTTCAGAAGTACTTTGAGATTTGGGAGTTCAATCCTGTAATACTTGTTTCCCCAATTTTTTTAATCCTTTGAGTTCAAAAACCCTCTAATGAAGGGAATTTAACAAGCTACAGGCTCCTACATAATGCAGAGTACTCAGAACACGAGAGATTATTTCAAGTAGCGAAACACTGTTCATTAGGGAAATGATCACATTTGCAAATCTTCTGAGCTCCATCTCCATGTGCTCATCATTTATTTGTTTCCATGGAGTTTTCATCCAATCTTTAATACTTGTCTATAAAATTTTAAAAATAAACAAACAGCTCCTACTACATTCTAAGCAATGCCCATGGTTTCCAACTCATCAGCAGGTGAATATTTATGAATATGTATGGTATACAAATGCAACAATATAAGTTTCAACATTTAAAACCTACTGATGCTGAAAAGTAATCTAAGAGGATTTTTGTCCGTTGTGCTAGAATTCTGTTTGTTATAGGGAAGGAATCCTTAACTTTATGGTTTGATTTTTTACTTGTTTTCAAAGTTAAAACACATTTCTAAAGTATTAAAATTCCACAACTAGGAATCAGTTCACTTCTTATTCAATGTATTTTCAGTAGCATTAATTGATGAGAAGTGTGCAAGTAACAAAACAGAAAAAACTAAATTTCAAACCTGAGATAAGCAGTTGTATCTCTCTTACAGTCATAAAATGTATTGACTGAATTTGTCTCAAGATTCTCAAAGAAAATTCGATTAACGTAAATGTTTGATACTCAGGGAAACTGAAAGCAGAAGTATACATTATTTATTTGCTTTAGTATATGCAATGACTCCGAATAAAACTGTATCTTTTAATGGAATTAATGAAAAAAAAATCCCAAAAGTTCTCTTGAACTTCTTCTCTGGAAAAAATCACCTGGCATATGTATTCAGTAAGCAATGTTGCATTACAGATACTCTGAGTAACTCACTGTCTGGGTGCTCTACGCCAGTATGAAGTGACTTTATTCCTGAGAAATTACTCCACTATGCACACAGCTCTAGGAGGCACCTGAAGGTGATGTATAACCATAACTATAAGTATCTCCCACATGTAAATCAGTGGACTAGAATGTAAAAAAAGTCCACCTAACATGCAAAAACATATGGTTTTGCTTTGGGACTAATGATTCATTGAATTCAAAACTTCAAATAAATCATTAGTATCAAAAATTCTCATTAACAAAAACCAGTTAGCTGCAGCACTCCCATTTACAGTGACTGCAGTTGCAGTGGCAAAATCATTATGGTACAAGATACTAAAACCAATCGAATGTATTTAGAAATAAGCTTTACAAAAGATTTGGGTTCTGTAAAATGAGTTCAAGCTTAAACCAACTTATATTTAAAAAAAAATGAACAATGTTATGCTCATGTAAAATAAATAAAAAAATAAAAATCAGGAAGATCTTTTGCTTCCTAATCTTGTCAGGCACTCTGTTTCATCAGAGCAGAAGGAGCTTTTCCTATTCTTCCACAACAATAACTTAATCTCTGAGGTAACTGTGCACTCATGGACATTAAAATAAATTTTGTCATCTTTTGGAGACTGAATGGCTTGTGTACAGCTGCAATTACCTCTGAGGAAAAGCTGATGAAAAGAGAAATCTGTGATGACCACTGAAAGGGACTCCTGTCATTCTGAACAAACGCAAGTAAAGCTGGATGCCAGATTAGTGACTTAATCATAAAATATAAGTCAATAGACAGGATTCTGTTATAATCCATCCAAGGCCAGGTTTTCATGGTTCTTATGTTACAAAATAGGACTGCTGCAAAGGTTATGCTTCTAGGGGATTATTAAATGGCCATTTTGAAACCTCCTTTCTTCAGGCTAAAGAAATATAGAAGAAAATGAAAGACAGTTGTATAATTTCCTGAAAGACACTATGACAAACTTATCCCCACCAGGAACCGTCTTATCCATCTGAATCCATAATAACGTGCATTTAGGTTTGGAACTCCTCCAACTTCAAATTGATTTGCCGAATTTCATAAAAAGTAGTGAAAAAACCACTTTGTTTCTTCCTTGACGACCTCTGAAACACATTTCAGCCTCGGGCACTTTTTAAAGCCATGCACAACAATTCAGAATAGAAAAAAATGACAGACCCCATACTCCAGCAGTGCCTGTAAATACCATTGCAATAATGTTATCATTCACTGTCAGATACTGAAAAGGTACAAATTGAGGCAGACACTGTGGATTCACATGGTACTGTGTGAGGCTTTTTCTTCTCACTACTCTTCATTGCTTATTCGTGCAGACACCACTAATGCATTTCTATCCAAAGGAGGGTTATGATAATGAACTACTAGTGCTTTTCCTGCAAGGTGAGTTAAACTAAGTCTGAAGTCTAAGTTTGTAATATTGTACAGTTCACAGACAGAATAATTTCATATTGTTTCTTAGACCACTTGAGGAGAGTTCATAGGTTCGGAAAACTTGAGCAAACACGCAAACAGTGTTATTTCAAAGTTCCTTCCTCAAATATTCATTCTGCATATGTGCTAAGCATGAGGCACACCCAGAGCCTGTTTCGTTTATGACATATCCCCGTAACTCTGTGGTGTTTCCTGATCCTGACCATTCAAGAACTGAGCTGCAGGCCTGGGAATCGAGCCAGACACTTGTAGCAACACATGACAGCAGCATGCCCCTGGAAAACTGAATACTCTGCAGTCACTTAAAGCCTGCTACACAATGCTCCATCTACACTTTTTTTTTTTTTTAATCACAGTTTATGTTGGTATTACTTTGTTGCTGATAAGCCATGTTTCTGTGGCTTTAGTGCCATAAACAGCTAAGAGCTCATCTAAAGCTTGCTTAACTAGGTTCATGCCATGATGCAGGCATGGATTGTATTTATTTCTTTGAAATAGAAGATGAAGAGCATAGAGACCATTAGCTTAATTTCCTCATTTTGTCCAATAAAAAATGGTGATTCTGCTCTGAAAATTGAATTTTAAAGATTTGTCCGTGTGTTCCCCACCAAGATTTTTATGCTCTAAATCAGTATTAGTGTAAATGAGCTGCAGTTCCAGTAATGCATTTACAAACTTGTGGGAATCTTTCAACAGTCAGGCCATGTCTTCAGGGTTCCACTGTATGTAACAAGGTGCCTCTGGTCAATGCTACCTGTGACCCGACAGAATTGCTGCCCAGTGCCCATTGTCATGGTAAGCTGGATTCTACACCTGGTAACCCCCAGTCACCATGAAATATATGGAGTTGTAAGTCACCTTAATATATGAAAACTTTTAAAATTTAGAAAGCAGTGTATTTGCTGTTGGAGAAGTATCAGGAAATTCACTGAGATTGTTAGACTTGTTCTATTTTTTTCCATTACCTAGCCAATAGATTTACATTTTCAGATAATCAAAGAATTTTACACATTAAAACATTCCCTGGATGTCTATTCAAATTCAAACATTCTCCTCTGCTTCAAGGATTTCCTGTAGTTCCAATAATCTAAATCTGGATGCTGAAGGAGATATTGACTCCCTTCACTTTACTTTTAGAGGTGTTAATAGATAAGGAAGAGCCTTTTTGTATTCAAAATGTAAACACACGTGTTAATGAGTACCACATAACTTTGCTTAATTATTAATAAATTCTATGCAAACAGGAAATAAACATATTAAATCCAGCTGTTGGAGTAGGACAGGAAGGGGTTCAACTCACATTTCATCACATCTCCAAATCCGGGTTTCATATACGCAGACAAACTTTGTGTGAACCAATGAGGAAGAATAACGCACACAACTGTGTCTTGATCTGGATGCAGTGGCACCCAGAGGACTTTGACATGATCACAGCTTCACTTGGGTTTTGAAGTATGGTGTGACATGGACCCAGTGGAACTTCACAGTGCTCCTCATCACTGACCTTTAGATTGAAATAAGAAAAGAATTCTAATGGACCAATAATTTTTCTGGAAGGAACAGCCAAGCCTTATATGCAAAAATGGTGTAAGACAATGATTAAATACACAATACTTGCCTGTAAAAGCAATAACACTTTCTGTACTGACCTTCATCTCTTCCTGCTGTGTCTTCCCCTAAAATGCCTGTGGAGGTCAGTAATGCATAAAGCTAATAGGGGACTGTGAGTGCCAGGCCCCTGCAATGTACTGATGATGGAATTTTTTCCTCTGCAAACAAACAAAGGTCTGCTCACTGTCAACACTTCACAGAAAATTGCTGGACTCGACAATTACACCACTATAAACAAATGTGTAAGCATATATGTATTTAGACATATACCTGTACTCTCTCACACACACTTCTAAAATCACGAAGCCTGCAAATTAATGTAAAAGCAAGGCAAAGCAGATAATTTCACATCTGGACAGCTTGCTATCCAGTCTAACAACAGAAGTGACAGGTAAGGGGGAATATTTCAAATATACTAAGGGATAAGAGGAGGACAGGTTTACAGAATTATAAACATTAAGTAACTTGTTTGAAACGATTCTGCATTTGGGGGTCCCAAGTGAGCATTTCATTTGTTCATTTGTTTAATTAGAGGTTGATAGCTGCATTTAGCTCTGTGGAAATGAACTTCTAGGACCTATTTGAATTACACAAGGTATTAGGCCAAAATTTGAGAAAGTTACTCCTCTTTTGAATTTTTTTTTTCATTCCTATTCACATAGCCAGTTGCTGTCTTCAGTATGTCACACACTTAGGTATCCACTTTGCTGCTTAACAGTGCAATGAATGAGACCATTGCTGAGCAAACCAGTCAAATGAGCTTTTTCCAGGTAAATAACAGAGCAAACCAATTTGTATATTTTGCAGTGGAGGACAGATGTAAGGCAGCAACACAAAAAGAGAACTATCGCCATAATACAAATTAATATAATTTTATGCTGTTTTATTACAAATAAAATGCTAAACAACACCTTTGTTATCCAAGCTTACATATATAATTTTATACCCCGAATTTGCCATTCAAAAGCACCGAGATTAGGCTGCAAAAGTTATCTATGCACAAATTTGAACAAGTGATTCTTGTTCTCAGTTATTTTTTCTCATGATTGGATCCTCATTAGGCACACAAATGTATGAATCTTTTGCAAGAGCAAAGGGATAAAAGTAAGTTTACAGAAGATAGAGTATGTTATATGAATGTGAATAAATATAGTCAAAATCTGTACATGAATGTTTAAGCTAATATTCAGCAGAAAATCCTACTGTCTTACACAAAGCTAGTTAGCTAAATTGCAAAATCTAGTTAGAAACAGTTTTACAGTCAGAGGATATCTAGTTAAGAGTTAGCAGTGGATAGCATGGAACTCATCCTGTCCAAATGGGCACATCCAAATAGGTCAGAACTGCGCCCAGAAAGTCCTCATTTCTCTCTGTTGACTCCAAACACAGCCTACACTGACTAGTTCAGGTGTCAATAACTGTCTTTAATTCAACCCTGCCTATTTATAGGAAGGTTAAAAACCCTCTTGCTGTCATTTAATACTTGGATGCTCCTATTCTATAAGGAAACATGTTCATTCCAGAGTCTCCTTCATGGAGAAGCGGAGATGCAATAAAGACCAAGAGAGTGCCAATATAGACATTCAAGTCTGGATCTGAACTTTCCCTTAATTTGGAAAAGTTTCTAATTCAAATGTCTCTCAATGATTTTGCTGTTCAGGATAACACAAGGCCTGCTTGGATAAGCAAGGAATTATACTGTAACAGAATGAGTTCACAGAAGATGACAGCTCAGGTCAGTTCAACACGGGGCTCTCTGCTACCTGAAGGACAAGCCCAAATCACAGTGGGCTAGTGTGGGCCCATTTTATCAACTCTCTCTGCTAGTGTGTTCATTCAAAAGAGGACTAAGGCTGTCCCAGAGACAAAGAACTAACAAACCTCAAGAAGATATTTGTTGTCTGCAAGAGGCTTTCCTGGCTCTCACACCAAACAATATACTAAAACAGCAGTCCTACTCTAGCTGAAGTCTATGAAATCTGGGGACTCTACCTGTGAAAAATGTCGCAGCAGCATAGCCACACAGGCTTGACATACCCCAGCTCTTGGGAAATCTGGACCCAATCCAGCCTATTACAGTTCTTTTCTATCTAGACCTATCACGATATAACATAGTGACCTGGGCTCTGTTTTGCAGCGACAGGCCGTGACCAATTCCCTCTGAATTCAGAGGAAACATCTGACGGCGAAGGAGTCAGGCTGCTGGATTATCAGCTATTTTTATCCTTATGGCATTTATTTTTCTTATTCAGCACTGCTGTTTCCCATATGAAAGTGTAACGTCATTCAGGATAATTTGACACTCTCCCATAGCATTGCTTTTCCAGGAGAAATGGTAGTAAAGTCTTCTTCAAGTAGGATTTAGGATTATTTTTTGGAAGTCACAAGAATGATGCTGCAAACTCAGATTCTTTTTAGAAAGAGTTTCCTTCCATGTATGTTTCCACTGCAGCTCTTGCAAGCCTAAGCAAGGTGAAAATTACAATAAAACAACTCATACAAGACAAGTTGGTGATCTGAGACAGCCAGCACGGCATCACTAATGACAAACTGTGCCTGACCAATATGGTGGCCTTCTGTGAGGGAAGACAAAATGGTGTCATCTACCTAACCTTCTGTAAAGCCCACAACACAGTCTCACAGAACATCCTGATCTCCAGATTGGAAACGGACACGAAAGTGAAGGGTGGGCTATTCAGTGGATAAGGAACAGGCTGGATGGGCACAGCCAGAGGATTGTGGTCAATGGCTCTACATTCAGGTGGAGGCTGGTGTTGAGTGGTGTCCCTCAGGGCTCTGTCTTGGGACTGGTGCTCTTTAATATCTTTATCAATGGCACAGGCAGTGAGATTGAGTGCAGCCTCAGCAAGTTAGCAGATTACACAAAGCTGAATGATTGTTCTGTACCAACCCCAACCCCCCTAAGAACCCAAAATAAGTAAACAAAAAAAAGGGACCATACCACTCATATCACCATCTCTCCCCTCGTTTTTATCAATTCAGCAGTCACTGAGCTTCACAAGCCCAAACAACACTCCACTGACAAATCAAAGGACAAGGAGAAGCCACAAATAAAAAATTGACTTCTAAATTGAGACCAAAGTTCACAATCAGCTTGCAATCAGAATATATTTTAGAATCATCTCAATGTTTCATCAACTGAATTTTCGAAGAATACAGGTGGATTCTTCATTTAGTTTTTGATCATGGAAGAGAAACAAACCCTCTTTTAAATAATTTATCAGTTGCTTTTATTTGAGACTTGTGAATATTCCTCAGTGCAGAGATCATGAGAACGACATTCAAAATGCAATGTACTCAGGTAAGCTACACTTTCTCCAAAATTTATGTCTAGCTGGGAAAGCTCTTTTTGTTACATTTTTTGTTGTCACAATGGGGAATACTTGAGAATATGCCTTGATATATAATGTTGATGAAGTTTTTATTTTGACTGTAAACTCTGATTAGTACTCCAAAATATTGACAGCGACAGATATATCATAACAGGTCATAAAATAATGATTATTCTTAACTTTCCCATATCCTGGAAAAACTTCAGTAACAAGCCTAAAGGTCACTTTTGTTTTTAAAACATCTGTTTCTAAGCCTATGCTGTTTAACCTGAAAGATAACAACCTACTTACTGAATTAGGGTTCCTTAGAGGTTGAGCAGGTAATTACAGTCTCTCCACGGAGACTGTTCCAAATCATTTCCTTAGCTGCCACTCCTTAAATATGTTCCATCTCATGAACTATGAGTCATTTCACTTTTAATCACTCTTATTTCCTTTAAATTTACCTAAAATTTATTAGACCCAGTCAGTACTGCCCTGAAAGACAGCCCACATACCTTTAAAACATTCCCAGTGGAGAAGAATAAAACATTTAAAATCTATATTTGATCTGACAACAGCATTATCACGTTTAAATTAGAAACAGATTAGACATAATTGAAGATAAAGAGGACACAAGCATCACTCCCATTTTGGTGGAGTGGGCTTTAAATTATCAGATTCGTTCAGAATACATTACGCAGAAACATTGAACTGTTAGCTTTAGACAGCCTTTCCTAAGAGTTTACAATTTCTCAGTTCAGTGAAGCTTGCCACCAGCTTGTTATCAGAACAAAAAATGAAAAATCATTTGGTTCAGAGCACAGAACTGATCTCACCTCCGAAACTACACGTTTTCTTCTGATAACCAACACTTCTTTGGACTGTAGAGGTACCGCTTCATGCTTTACAGTGAATTCAATCTTTTTAAGATTCTTCCATGTTTCAGGTAATTCCTAACCACATACAAGTAGATATTGTTTGTCAGTTTGCAGAGCCAACAACCCCCACACCCCCCTAACACACATACTTTAATTCCCCAACTTTCCCTGCATTTTTCCTTTTTTTGAAAAATATTAGTTGACTATGTGTAATTCCTTCCCTATTGTTCTTGTGCAGTGACAAAGATGGACTCTCTACTCAGAGTAATTTGCTAAATTCAATTTATGGAAAAGATTAAAGTTTCTTTACAACATCCTGCATTTTCTAGTTAGAACATGTTTACATATATTAAATTTGGAAATAATCCTCAGCAACACAAAAAACACCTCAGTGATGCAACTCATGATAATATAGCTTGATAAATACGTTATTTTGACCCGCCCATAAGAAGGGTGCAAAAATGCCCATAGTAACAAATGAATGTATTAGTAAGCCCCAAACATGTTAAGTCCTTGTGCTTAACCTCTGTAGCTCTTAACAAGGGTGGGCTTGAACGCAGTCTGGTCCAAAAAAACAAAGCCACATTCCTTACATTGCTGTTAGACATCACAAAGGCTCATCTGCTCTGTAAACTATACCTGTTGCTGACAAAAAGATCAGCCACAAGTATAGTTGAATATCGACATGGACTTGCTCACAAAGTATAATTAGACATAGTAGTTTAAAGGCAAAGATACGCAAAGATAAATGGGTTCTTTTATTGTTGTTTTGAAAAATTTACATGGGGCTTTTGCAAACATTTGTGTTTACTCTGAATCTCATTCAACTTAATTCCACAATTTTGTGACATAGCTGAACCTCATTACCTCCTTGCAAGTTATATTGCTCAGAAAAGTTTCCTATCACTATTTGAAGAAAGTGGCTAGAAGTTTAATAAACACTAGCAATCCCCTGACAATGCATAAATAAGAACACTGTGAAATACCTGTCTATAAATTGTACTTTAAAATGGATATTTCCATGCAGGTGAAGTTTATTTTTCAGCTGCATTAAGAGGCATGACATATTAGAAATGAATAGTAAAGAAATTATTTGGAAAGATTCCCCGTTTTCATATGCAGTGTAAGTCTTTACATTTCCTGCAAATGATGCTAGGGAAAAAATAACTACAGAAACACACTTAGTCACTTGGAAAAATCAGGTTGATAGCAAAGCTCTGATTCATAAAGAGCCAGTGTTTCACACACTAAAAGAGTCAAACATTATAATGGTGCTATTTTTACTGCTTCAATTTTTGGTCTGCCAACACTTCTCTAATTAAAGTTACAGTAAAGAGCATGGTTCAAATTTTCAAGAGGATTGCCTTCCATCTGCATGTACCATCTCTGCACCATTCCTGCAGCTCTGCGTGCAAACAGGCACGTATCATGGAGCAGCAAGAGCTGGCTGCTTCCTGAGGGAAGGTGAGCTAGAAGCAGAAAGTTACCCTGGCAGACAGCACCCTCATCAACCAAGGGTGCAGTCCCAGAGGGCCTTAAGCATGGCAGCAGTGCCAGGTGTTTGTAAGTGGATCCATGAATGGCCCCAGACACAGTCAGCAGTGAGACAGGTCCTGGGTCCCACTAGCACGTACAGCCAGGAGCGGTCAGACAGACAGAGACAGGGGCAAGCAGGAGCACACAGCCACTGGTGTCCATCCAGGAGAGAGCGCCTGGAGCACAGGTCCAGAGCTTGACCTGGGGGCAGGGCTGAGGGGAGGCTGCCAGACAGGAACACCCTGTACCTCAGAGAAAGTGAGAGCACAGGGCTGAGCTTCTGCAGAGTCCCCTGGGTGTGGAGTGGAGCCCCCCGAGAAGCTGGTCAGGGCCATTATTACTGCACTCAGGACACTGATAATTAGCACACCTGCAAAGTGATTAAGCTGCTAATTACTTGATCTACCTGCACAAAAAAGTAAACTCCTAATCCTGCAAGGTTAAGATTACTCTGTAGATTTTTACAGTATTAGGATTTAACCTGCCTCAGGTTATGCACAGAAAAACCTTTTAATTTTGGGGCAGAGGTGAATTGAAACATTTTCAGTATTTGCCAAATCAAAATTGTGTGCTACTTGTGAGTTTCTTAGCTGAGATCATCTGGAACAGGAATTTTCATTTAACCAGAAATGTTCATGTTTCAAAAATTATTTTTGTCCCAGCAGGGCAGTAGACAGAACCAACCTTTCAACAGGTTTTATATGAAACTTGTATATATCAAAATGCAGCAGTGTATTTCTCCACGTTTCATGCATTCACCTGGAATATGAGAGAGCACCAAGACCAAGGTTCTGCTGTAAATCAGACAGTGGATTAAGTCCACTATATCTCACATGCTGTGCTGAACCCCCTGACCAAGAATCTTTAGCTATTTCGGCCATGTGATCCCTCTGTATCCCTCAGCTCTGCTCTTAGCCCCAAGGATTGGAGAGGAGAAAATGTTACATTTTTTACTTCATTTCAGGATTAACTGAAATGCAAGAACAAACACAAAAATAAAAGTAAAAACTTTTAGGTGGGCCTTCTAGGACATATTTGTGCAATGTGGAAATCCTATTCTGTGAAAGGCAGACCACATAAACTAATGAACCTGTCTGGCCTTGAAATCTATGTTCCATTAATAAAGGAGATCCACAGTTAAAACCTGACATCAAAAATGCCTTTAGCACATGACTGTTTAGTTGAAAACACTACATTCCACTGACAAGTAAGTTTTACTTCTAAACATTTTAATCGATTCCTAGGAGGAAAATGCTTGTACAACATTGATAAACACTTCTTACTAAGTCTCTTGAATGACACTTGAGAATACTAAGAAAAATGTCTCATTTTGGACACAATTAAGTCAACAGAATATTTACCTTAGAATTGGAAACAGACAAACAAACATCACTATATTTTAAAAAATATATTCAGTAAAAGAAGTGTCCAAGGTAAAGAGCTTTAAAAAAAAACCCAAACCAAATGCATTTAGTGTTATTTTTATATATGCTCCTATATAAGTATGTACCAAAATTTAGAGCTGTTATCTTGAATCCTTACCTCCTGTTTTTCATGGGATCCTCACCCGCAGTTCTCCCAGCTGCTGTCCGCAAGTTCTCAAGAGATCAGTTTCAAGACTTTGAAAATGTAATCTGTGGATCCCTGGTCCTACATAGACATTGGATCACTGAAGGAGTGGCTGAGCATTGAAACAGACTCCCGAGGGAAGTAGTGGAGTCACCTTTCCTGCAAATGTTCAAAAAACAAGTAGACATGGCACTTCACCATAAGGTTTAATGGGCATGATGGTATTGGGTTGAAGGGTGGATTTAATGATCTTGAAGGTCTTTTCCAACCTTTATGATTCTATGGATGTTCCATTATTTCACCCAGAGCTGTGTACTCTCCTCCTTGCACTTTCTTAGTCGGCCTGTCTCTGGTTTCATGAGTGAGCCTCTCCATTCAGCAACATGTAATGTAAAAAAACGTTGAGGTAATTAGCACAGAACAGCTGAAAACTTAAAGAAAACCAAACGCATAAAAAATACTTATGAACAAGTAAATTCAATCAAATAAAACACAGAAGCATGGCATTAAGACTTAGTTGGTGGGCTCCTTTTACCCTCTCTTTTTAATCAAGAGAGAAATGCATTTCACGTGAGTGACAAGTAATTCTTAAGAAATATAATGGACTCATTTACACTTGACCATCTCTTCCTTTTCTGCATCGACTGCACATGGTTCAAGTAATAACCCTATTCAGGTTCTCAGTGCTGCAGAATCAGGGACAGGGACTTGCTGTCTGATAGCAAGAAATAGTTCAGATGGGCATTTGAGGGGATGGGTACAGCCCTGTGATCCACATCCATCTTTTAGAAAAGTCCAGGATTGCTATTAATTTCAAAGAGTTCCTCTCCCAAAGAATGGATCAAAAAACTGCAAAATATCTCTATTGTCTAATGGCTTAAAGGGATGAAAAGGACTTAAAGAGATCATTCAATCCATCCTTCTCAATATAAATATGTGTGTGTGTGTATATATATATATATATATGTAAACCGGAGGATCACATATATATACATACATAAGTATATTTGTGCTTATGTATGTATAGATAAAAATCTATATTAAACAGAAACTAGAGAAGCTTGACTAAATCTGGGCTGTTTTCCTTAAAATTTCAGGTCCTTTTTAAAATTAAGTTCACCAATTAAATTTAAAAAGCTTATGGTCAACTTGATCTGAAACAACTATTAAAAATTCTTCTGATGTGAAGATTCCTTAACTTATGTAGAATATTGGTCCTAAAAAAAAAAAGAAATGTGATGAACAAGAGATTTAAAAAAAGACAACAAAATAGTATAATTATTTATATTTCATTAATAGACACAAGAAATGAAAGCAAAGGAAACTTTGCAAAAATGGAAATACATGTTCTTTAAAATACAGTAAGTCTCATGAACATTTTGGAACCTCAGAATTTTAATAAAATTCCAGCTTCCCTTTTCTAAGAAATTGTCCACAGAGCAGAAACTGCTTCAGACAAGCAGTTTTATCATCAATCTATTAAGTACCACTCTTTGTTAACGTGTTGTTCCAGAACATAGACAGTGACCAAGTCCCTCTTCCTCATAGCTACTTGACTTATTTCTTCCAGGGTATACATCTGATCTACATAATGCTAAATGAACAGCCAAAAGGGAAAAAGCAGTAGAGGCAAAGATTAAATAAAAGAAAGAAAAGACATCCTTAAAGCTAAGTCACATGCCAAGACCCAAGATACCGCACCGATGGCAATGACAATTATAACTTGTCAGTTAGCAGCAGGTTTCCTGTCTGCTCCCTGAAACAACTTAATAGGAAATGACTGCTTGGATACATGTTTCTCAAGTATTATAATTTCTGTTTCATGCATCACACTAACATCAAAAATTCAAAGTACCGACTGTCATCAGCTAGACACAAAACACTGCACTTGTTATTACTCACATCCTCCAACATATTGATTTAACTTACAGCACTTGCTAGTGAGATGGACTGTGATTCAGATGCTTATGACCATCCGTGTCACTTTCCAGTACAGCTCCAAAAAAATGCAATATTGTGTCCAACTTTGTCCTTTGTTTCCTTTTCACTAGTGTACAGTGTAACCAATTTACATTTAATCTATTTTTGCCAGTGCAAACTATGATATTTTGATATATTTATTTATCAATATTTGTTTCCATCTCATATAAAAAAAAAAAACCTGCAAAAGGAAGCAATTGCATAAAGATTTTTGCATGTCCTGCTAGTCTGGCAGAAATACTCTTGCACAAAAAACTTGCATTAAGATTAAATTTCTGGGAAAATTGTTTCACTGTAATTCACAAAACACTTTTGTCCACTCCCTGTGGACATAACCTCACAGCTTATAGAGAAGGAAATTATTGCAGATACATAGCTCAGCTGTACTTGCAGATCTGGGAGCAGAAGCAGTATCAGGTGTCCTGATGAGAAGTAGTCACCAAGAAAGCAAACATTCAACCAATAATCACAAAGAAACCAGCAGTTCTTGAGAAATGCCCAGCCTGGAATATGTAGAAGTCGTTTGACACCAAATGCTCAGTAAAACAGGCACCGTAAAGCCAAAGACTGCCTGTGCACAATGCACAAGTGAAAGTAGAAGGCAAATTCATGAACCAGCTTTGCAGAGAGGCCATCCAGCTGCAGATTTCAGTGTGTATCAGAAGGGCACTCTCAACTGGGCAAGTGAACCACAAGAAGTTAAAAAGAAGCTAGCTAATATCATTCAAAGAATATGTGCTGATGGCTGATGGAAATGACAGGATACATTCATAAAACAAGAGAAGCAGAGGTTAAGGAGAACATAATATGACAGAGCATGGGGAGCAGGTGGGAAAAGTCCTCACAGCCTCTCTTGAGGTATTAGCCTTCTTGGCATAAGCCATTGGATAGGAATGAGTAAGCTGGGAATACAACTACATTCAAATGCCTAGAGGAAAGGTCAATTGTGGCACAAAAAAAAAAAAAAAAAAAAAAAAAAAAAAAAAAAAAAAAAAAAAAAAAAAAAAAAAAGGAGAAGTAGCAGAAGTAAGAATAACTGGAAAGGGTCTTTTCCAAAGTATTTGACAATCTGTCTACAGATGTTGCAGTATCATAGTTGTTTCTGATTAGTCTCCCCATAGTATCACAGAAATTGCCATTGACATTAAGTCCAAAGAAGGTTTAAAAGTTATTTCACTGCTATTAAGAAAAAGCTGCACTTCAAATAAAGGAGTCGATTTAAATATTGCCTCAGTGTTTTCATTCAAATACTGAAGAAAACACTTGATAGCTTTGAACAGCCCATCTACAATCATGTGTTCTATGTATTCAGTGTAGAGTTTCCATTCATCAGAAAGAGGATCTGTCTGAAGCAAATACTGATTGTCCTGGAAAGAGTAATTTGGAGAATCAGTAACAGGGTTTAGAATTGCTCTTCTCAGTGTATATTTCTTATTCCAGTTAACTGAGTCCAGGAATAAAGAAACTCTCACTTTGATGAAGAAAAGCATTCCCACTATTTACAACATAATTACCTTGTCATTGTAACTTTTACAAGTACATCTGGACCTAGTCACTGAAAACTATTTCCCTTTGGGGTTAGATTTGCATCAGCAAGTGCAAATGTTTGAAAACAGTTCTAGCTTTTACTTAGTCCTGGCTTTCCTAAAAGTATTTACACCTATTTAGTGACAAAGCTATTCCCAGAACAAAATCTTTACTGGATCTACTATCATGTAGACTATCTGGAAAATCTTTTCCACTGTTTCTTGAATTGTGCTTCATAGGCTATTTTTAAAAATCAATGGATAGGAGAAAGGATTTCTGTAATTTTTTTTCTTGACAAAAAAACTGTTTGACTCACTCTATACAACATCCAGTTTCACATTATGCTTGAATATTCTGATTCTCTCATTCACATTTTAAGCAAGTTCTCCCTGCCTGTTCATTATGGTCACAGAGATCTGCATTCTGCCAAGTCAGAAGCAGACATCAGTTGTTTGTCAAAATTCTCCAAATCATGTATCCTACTTGGCTTTGCAGCACAGTCTTCCACAGCCTCTGGCACAGATTTTGAATACAGTTAAATTTGCAGTATAAGAAGAGTAAGAAAAACTCTTATTCTTTCTAAGGTTATCAGAAATATCTTTAAACAGATTCCTTCCTTCTTTGTTCCGTCCATTCTGTACCAAACCCAAATTTACCTGTTATGCTGCAATAAACCATTAATCTTTTCACTTGGGAAGAAAGATTGGCAATCAAATGTGCTCAGTCTTCTAGTTTTAAAAACACATAATGCCAAGTTCTCAGTGGATTCAACCTTCTTATTATGATATATCAGCTGAGTCTGCATCCTGTTTATATATTAGTAGACGACCTGGCTTTAAATGTAAACAAAAAGTGCCAGGATAGCCTATAAAACTGGATATTTCTCATTCTCCCTAAGATGGATGGCTGGACAAAAACAGGAAAAGTTTCTCTTACTGCAGCTCCTCCTTTGTCTTTCCTTCATAGCTTCTGTGTGAGATACTCAGATTTTAGTTCACTGATAATGCAGCCAGACTGGTAGAAATCTGAATGTGGACATGACCCTGTTCTGAAACTGGATGATATCAGCTCGTTTGTATTATATACTGATCTGGTTTGACCCTATGAAAGTCTGTTTTACTGGCTGTCCATATGCAAACTAGAACCATTTTAACTAAAATCAATCCAACATGGCAACTTTGATTAAACAGGTTCAAACTAACTTTTACAGAGAAACTCAACACGAATCTGCCTGGTACATGAGATGCCATTTCCATCAGCAGGAATCCCATTAGAGAATTTTTTCTTTGTTTCTACAAGGGAAACTCGCCTCAGTTATGGCAGTAGTTTTGTAAAAATACATATCTGAGACCTGGACTAAAATCAGCAATGGATTTTATTTCAGTCCCTGGAAAGCATTTTGCTCAGCCTAATAGTGGAACTTTCACCATCCTTTACTAGGCTTATAAACCACTTCGCCTTGATTTCATAAATTTCCTGGTTGAAGGAACTAGTTCTATCCATTCATTTAATAAATGAATGCATTGGAGGTCAGCCTTTTGTATTCGAAGAAATGTATACCTACACTCAATAAAACTAAAAGTATGATTAACTACAAACTACAGAGTAACAACCATCTCACAGACAAGATAATTGCAAAAAATAGTTGATCACAGTTTGGTTTTGCTTTAGTATAGATGAAAATTTGAGATTATTATGGTTTTGTCAGTTTTCTACTCTGTTTTTATATTCCCATATATCTGTCAAAAAGAATATTTTTTGTTTACCTTGCAAAGTGCATCTCCTGCAATATGAAAGCACCGCAACCTCTTGGTGTTAGAAGGATGTTGTAAAATTTTGATATTACACCCATTGGAGAAATAGCAGAAAGCTACAGAATCACAAAAGATTTTGTTATTCAGAAAAAGGCAATCAGACACCAAAAAAAAAACAAAACCCTTTCTCAATTTACCTCATCGTAACTACAGAATCTGCTGAAGCAGAATTTATATCAGCCTCCTGAAAGCAAGAGCTACAAGTCTTTGCCATCTGCATCCTGCACTGCTGGTCTCTTCATTTAGATTTCATGTACAATATCCTTTTTAAACAATGAAATCTAAATGGCTTTTCTCTCATTCTAAGACACTAATGCTTTTCAGGGAACACGTGTAGTACAAACACACAATCCTTTGGACCCTAAAGTACAAATTCATGACATCTGATACATAACTTGTATCTTGTGCTTATGTCCGGAATGAAAGAGAACTTTTACCATAAAACAAAATAATTGCTAAAACAATTCAAAGAAATCCTTAATGTCATGCAGTGAATTTACTACTGGGTAACTTTCAGACTAAAATTACTTCATACCATCCAAATTCCAGAGAATTATTACACCAAGGACTGAGGCACAGAGAAGGTGTACCTCCTCTGTCTAGCAGAGGTACGTTTCACAGAATCACAGACTATGCTAAATTGGAAGGGACCAGTCTGGATTATCGAGTCCAACTCCTGGCCTTGCACAGGACCTCCCCAAGAATCACGCCATGTGCCTGAGAGTGTTGTCCAAATGCTTCTTGAGCTCTGTCAGGCTTGGTGCAGTGACCACTTCCATGGGGAGCCTGTTCCAGTACCTGACCGCTCTTTGGGTGAATAACCTTCTCCTGATATCCAGCTT
>VXBT01002934.1:3971-52169 GCA_013400235.1 Oriolus oriolus
CGTCTGAGGGAGCTGGGGTTGTTTAGCCTGGAGAAGAGGAAGCTCAGGTTTGACCTTATCACTCTCCACAGCTGCCTGAAAGGAGGGTGTTGGTGGGGGTTGGGCTCTTTTCCCAGGCAACCAGCAACAGGACAAGAAGACACAGTCTTACCTTGTGCCAGGGGAGGTTCAGGTTGGACATTAGGAGGCATTTCTTCACAGAAGGGGTGATTTGGCACTGGCACGTCCAGGGAGGTGGTAGAGTCACCAGCCTGGAGGTGTTTAAAAAAAGACTGGATGTGGCACTTAGTGCCATTCTCTAGTGGACAAAGTGGTATTCGGTCATAGTTGGACTTGATAATCTCAAAGGTCTTTTCCAGCCTAGTTAATTCTGTGATTCTGTCATTCAGATTCAGCCCAAAACTACCAGAGGCTGCATAATGCTGAGTGCCCTTATGAGAGCAAGAGATTTGCTGGTTTTTGACTGTTACGTTCATTTCCACCAGAAATGAAATCCAGAGGCAAACTACAGAACTAAATCTGTAGGCACTGCAGTCTGTGTGAGTGTTTTTTGCTGCCTTACCACTGATGTAGCCGCTTCTCTGTTCTTCAACAACTACAGAATTACCAGCCCCAGTGTGAATTGCTGGCAAGGTGGAGGTTGACTGTGCACGTGATGCCAGCTTCACTGCCAGAACAATTGCATGCCATGATTTATACATCATACTGCAAATTGGTCCATCACCTGTGCTTGTGAATACCACAGAAAAGACAACTGAAATATCTGGAACTTATGCCCTAATACAAACAAAGCTAAATACACACAACAATCCCCATATGCACTAAAATTACAAGTTAAAGTTACCTGTTAAGGTCCAGAAATTAATTTGGTTGAGCTTTTACAAACCTCATGTTATTTTATCTCAGCTCACCTGTGTTACTTTCTTAACAGCTGAAGATAAACTCAGCTGAAGGTGAATTACTGAGCCACCTAAATACTTAATACGAACCCTACTCCAGAGTGCAAGTCAGTATACCCATGAACAGTTTACAGTTTCCAAAGATGAAATTATAGCAGCAGTTACCATTACCCTAAGTAGGGATCAGAGCAGGCTTGAAAATTTCTTTGCCCAAATCACTTAAGGAATTGTCAAGACTCGCAAGAAGCAAGATATATTGAAAGCCGAATTGTGTTCTGTGCTTGTCAGTGGGGTTCTAATTCTAATGTTATTTCTGTACCTGGGGCATTTGCGATTTGGAATGGGTAGAGTGGACTCGAGTTCATCAGAAAGGTTTAAGAGTAGAAAGACTCAGTACTGTGCAATTGCTAGGCAAGTTCAGTGACAACTTCGATTTCTATGGGGAGGCTATCTAGAGTAGGTAGTTTTCTACCATGTTTAGCATCTAAAGTTACTTTTGAACTAATGCTTTGTCACTATTTTTTGACTTATACTTCATTCTCCAGCTTCATTTAGAAAGAGTCACTGTCCCAAATTCAGGTTGTCAAAAGTGTAGCAGTAGTTTCTCTTCTACAGTTGAAAAGCCTTTTCCTCATCCCAACATTTTCTATCATTAAATTTCTGGAAAAGTAAATTTAGCTTTACTCTCCACAGATGTGCTCAAATATCCAAATACACTTTGTAGGGCTGAATTGTAGTTTGTATGTAAACAGGAAACTCAGCAAAAGTGGATGCTGTTCAGTGGATCACATCTTGCATCCCTGTATATCAGTGGTGCAACTCCCTTCCGTAACTGTTAACTCCAGCTTCCTGAGAAGGCATGGGAAGATAGGATGCTTGCTAGAGTGTGCCACAGGCTGTCTTCTGTCTGTCTCAACAGCACAGTGATGACTGCTCAGGTCAGAAACCCCCTTGTACCAGCCAACCTTCATCTAAAGCTGGCAAGCGTCATCGTCCTAGTCCTACAGTTTTAGCGTGACCAGAGAACCCTGAGATGGGCAGGACAGCAGCTGGGACAGGCCACTTAGGGAGGGAGCAGGTGCTTGACACCAGCACTGTGTGTAGGACACAGCACATGACCAGGTCTGAAAGCATCTTGTAATCTTATCTGGGCAAGGTGAGGTGTTACCATAAATAGGGCCCATCTGTACAAGGCTTCTGGCAACATTTACTTGAGCTGCAAGGGTATAAATATGTAATTTTCTTCTGGTGAATAATGGATAATGACCTTCAGTGCTTTGCTGGAACTGTTCTGCCAGTAACACTCATGGGAGGAAGAGTTACATATTTGCTCGCCTCAGCAGCAGCTCATTTGGTGTCTGCCAGGCGTTTGAATTGGGATGCAGCTTTTTTTCTCTTAAGAGCAGCCAAATTCTTACCAACATACCAAGCAGGCTTTGCATTTGTATTGGCTTCTGTTTCTTTTGGCTAGTACTGTTGAAGGATCTCTCCCACACTTGGGAAAACATGGAAGAGCTGTTAACACTGGCATGTGCAAGTCTGGCAATGCTGTACCACACACACTACCACAGTCAGGTATTATTTAGGCTGCTCGTCACAGCTCAGTGACTGTGCATGCCAATGTACTGCTTATAGCAACGGGAGATTTTCCCCTAGCTACAAAAACACCAGGAGAATGAGTAGGGAAATTATTCAAAAACTTGCATGAAGAAAGATGCACTCCTGTGATTTAGAAATATACTGACAAGGGAGAAACTGCAATAGCTTTAATCCTAATCACAGCTGTAGTCAAACGAAAACAGGATGTGAAGGATCATTTCTAGGAGAGGTGTTCCAAAAATATGAGCTAGTGTTACTACTAAGAAAGATTTTGGTCTGTCCCCTCCAGGAAATATTTAGCCAGTCCTATTCACATATAGAAAGGTCTAGACAGCTGTCTGGAACAGGACAGCAAGAACCAGAAGTGCTTCAAAAAGCTTGAGAGCTTCCTAGTGCGAAAGTGCTCACTGGGTTGTGAGCTTGCATCAAAACATCAAGTACAGGGCTGGATGAACTCAGAACTTTTTGTGTTTGTGGAGCACAAAGCTATTTTTTTATATGCATGTATATACACATCCACATTCTTCCCTTAGCATCAGAGCTCACATTTAAGCAGCAGCAGATCAAAAGGGGCTGTGTGACTTCCCTGCCCCTCCTCCTTCTAAATGTGGACAGCTGCATCACAGCAGGCGACAGCAAACACAGCAGAGCACACATGGCTGCAGGCAGCTGGACAGAAGGGCTTTTGACTGCTTGGGGCCCCGTTTTACTCCTAGGTGCTGCTACAAGGTTTCTTCAAACTTTTTTTAAGAGACTACCAGCAAGCAGGTTAAAAACAGGTGCTGTGTGCAACATGATTTATGCAAGGGGGCAAATAATCAAGTGTTAAGTTTTCCCAGAGTGGGAAGAAGATAAGCCGGTAAAATAAGCCAGGTTAGTTGACATTCTGTTGATTTTTCATGCTGTTGCACTTGGTACACAGCTACTGCATGTGTCTTCTTGAGGAAGATGAGCACATGCCTCAATAGCACTGGTCTCTGAATTACCCTGTCTCACAATTTGTCCGCCTTACTGCTGACCTTGCTCAAAGCCAGCAGGTAGCAGAGAGCACCAAGGAGGAGAGTCTCTTCCTCCCCCCGCTCAAGCTTCATTTGCCAGTACGTTTTGAGCCTCTTGAGATTCAGCTGTATCCAGGGTCCTCAAATCTCAGGGTGCCTGAGCACTTGGTACCCCAGGCTGCTTGCACCTCTGAGATCTGGATGCAGGGCAGAGACATTTGTTCCCCTTGGAGAAGGGGAACAAATAAATGCGAGATGATACACCGGGGGAGCTTGATGGGGATCACAGGTGAGATCAAAAAGGAAGCAGCAATGAGGACTGCTGGAGAATTCAGGAGGGTGCAGGTACACGTATTGGAAATGTGAGGATTTGCTAGGTGTGAAAACAGTTTGGCTAGACAAAACATTAGAAACTGCTTGCTGTTGAGACCATGGTGAAACCTGGGGTGGGGAGGAGCAAGCTACTGAACCATGGAGAAATACTTAGCTGGGGCCCAAGGGGAAGAAGGTCCCTGGTGTGCAGCTGGTCCAGCTGGTGGAAGTGTCAAAAGTGACTTCTCACTCAGGGTGATACCAAAGGGACAAATAAATGACAGGGCTTGGCAAAAAATTTGGCTTACGTCACAAATAATCGGGATCCTCTGCTGCAGGTCTTGGGTTTGGTGTCCTTCATCTGGCCACATACATCTGATCTGCCTGCAAAGCATTTGGCAAAGAAACCCCCTTCTGCCAAGGGCAGAGGGGGATATGGGAGGAGACTGGGGAACGGGCAGAGAAAGGTTAGATCTACTGGTTTAAGTTTATGCTTTGAGCTGCGGTCAGAGGATTCCAACCCACATGCCTGGAGTAAAACAAAGAGGCAACCTATAATATTCACTAGCAGGTTACTCTGAGCTTACAGGACGATTTTTTTCTCCTGTTGCTGTAATAGTTAAGTCTAAATAAATGGAAAGGGGGGTAGTTGTGGGGGAAGTGAAGCCAACCCTGTGAGACAGCGGGGACACAGCAGCTGGCAGCTTGCTCGAGCTCAATTAGCATTAGCAGCCTGGCGTATCTACCAGCAGGCTGAGGGAGGGAGGGTGGAGGTGCAGCCAGAAACAGGCTCCTTGTGCTGCCAAGAGGCCAACAATAACCAAGGAGAAACGTGTAAAACTGTAGTGTAGTGAAGATCCCAATAGCTGATGCCTGTTTAGAGAAGATCATACAGGAATTTGGATGCAGAATCGATCATGAACCTTCGGAGCTACAACCCACGTTCTGAAACTAAAGAACTGAAATATGTGGGCAGGGAAGGGACACTACTTTCTCCTGTGTCTCAATTAGGAGTTACTATGACCTCTTTAAAACCACCAGTTTTAAGGGAATTGTTCTTAAGCATGCATTTAGCATGCATTTAGCCTTCTGCTCTTCCTTTAGGCTCCATAACTTCTCCTAATCAGAAAGCATTTAGACCAAGAAAGAGAAAAAAAATTGCAGCAGATTTTCCTCAAAAGTTGTCCAGCAAAGTTGCTAGACAAGCCACAAAATCATCCACTTACCTGGCTGGAAACAGCACTCTTACTGCTCTATGGGAGAAACTATAGGACTTGCTGACAAGATGAGGTCAAGGACCTTAGTGTCAAGTCTCTTGACATGAAAGAGCAATCAGACTCTGAGTGTGTTTGCTGGGAATTCTAAGAAAGGTATCTGGTGTATTTCATGTATGCTTTCCTACACTTAAAACACGTTCACAGGTCTGCAGCATGTTCTCAGTGGATTTACAGTTGGTTTGTGATGTGAGTTTTATCACTGCAAAACTAGACAGTTGCACAATAAAACTCAAAATGCTTATTTAGACCCTGTGGTAAAGCACGGTGAGACAACAGTGCTGTTGCCCTAACAAACTGCAATGACATCAGGGCTGTTGCTCAGATCTCCGTTTTAAAGGACCTTGTGCCACTAAGCACTGCAAAAAAGCTGCTAGCTGCAGCTGACAAGATTCGGTGGGAATATATGAAGGGATGGATGCTGATGCATCACAACCATAATCAATGCACTGTGATTCTTTCCTCCCTTGCCATTTCCTTGTGCTCTTGTGAATAGCTACATTGTTCTACTGATCTGAAGAATGGGGCACAGGACCATGAAGGGAATTAGGTCAAAACCCCCATGAAACAGTGCCCAGAACATAAAAGGAAAGTGCACTGCAGTATGAGGCTCCTTGGTGTGTGCCGAGGTGATTGCACATGTTTCTCTAGTGACTTTAGAAAAGGAGCAAAGCAGTACCAGTAAATTCAGAAATTTCTAACATCCTTACAGTAAAGACACATCTGACTGAATGTACAAGTGCCAAATCACTAGGCTGAAACTCTTCAGTAGTTTTAAAAATGGCCTAAAGTTAGGCTTTCAACTCCATGCATAGTAGCCTGAATTTTCCAAATGGGTTAGGAAAAAGAACCAATCAATATATGTTAATCCTCTTAAGTGTCTGAAGTTCAGAGTAGCAAAGACATTCTTTCCTGTGAGAAACCCCTACTGAAACAACTTGTGTTTGAAATTCTTCCCTTTTCTTTTGTTCCTTCCATCCTCTAGACCTTTCATCACAGGCAAGCTACTCCTTATGGCTTTGTTTCTTTGTGTTGTCTCTGTCCCATCTCTTGCCTGGCTGATGGTAGAAGGAAAATACGTCACATACAGGATGAAGATTTCTAAACCACATGTGCTTTACTTCAGGAAACAGGCAAAGTGGGATGCTCAATTTGCATACAGCAGTCACATACATTCACATTTGCAGCATGATTGAAGTGAAATATTAATAATGGTGAGCACTTCAGTTCACTGACAGAGGAATGCATACCACTGCATTCCTAGTTCCAGTACTAAGCAGATGCTTTAGCTAGCTTCCTAGCTTCCATTTCCTGCTTAGCCTGTTCTCTCATCTCTCTTTCTCTCTCAATGAGAAGTACTTGCAGTTCTTCCCATTTCTTCAAGTTCTGCTCATGTTTTGCAATGTCTTCTGCTTCACATTCTGGTAGTTTTTCCTTGACAAGTTGGGTGGTCAGGGTTAACAGGCTTTCAGATTCAACCTTGTCAAGTGAATGCAGCTGGGAATACAGCTCCTGTCAGAAAAAGATTTGGTAGGGAGTGTCAAGGAGAAAGCCAGTCAATCACAAAACAATCAGACACAAAATACTTCTCTATAACCAACATATCACTGATTGAATATTTATTATTATTATTATTGTTGTTGTTGTTGTTATTGTTATTATTATTATTACTGCTGCTGCTGTGGCTATACAGGCCAGGTAACTATCACAGGAAAATGTTTCAACTGTGGTAGTTGCTACCATTTCTTGAAATGCTAACCTCTAGACTATTTTTCTTTTTAGCAATAGAACTGAACCAATGAAATTTCACTTTCGTTAACTACTCAAATTCTCTTCTTTTTCCAAGTTCAGTTATCTGGTATTAACAAGATCAGCTGACCACTCAACCACAATATATATAATTCAGACACTTTGGTTTTGTGTCTTGCCTCAAAACCAATTGCATGATTTAATCCACACCACGTGCATCAGCATCCCTCCCACAGGTGCACGTCACTTCAAATGTTCTCTTTCTAACAGCACACTAAGTAACTCCCCTAGTTTTTCTTCCAGCTTACTGTGTCTGAGGTGTGACTGCACTTGCATAGATTATACAACACTGTTACAGCAAGGGAAATGTTTTCAGGGATATTCTACACTGAAACTAAGAGCAAAGCTTCAGTAAGAAACTCCAGTTTTCTTTCTTGAGCTTTACTTATCTAGATTTCCTGCAGTATAAAAATGTTAATTCACTTAAGATGATGAATCACCCAGTGATACTATTTCTGGCTTTCTGTAATCTTTAGCCTGATGGCTCCCTAACGTTCTGATTAACTGCCTTGAAAGTGCAGATACACAACCAAGGAGATGATGATACAGCTTTGGAAAATTCTTTATTCCTTGTTCACTCACTAGATAAAAACACATTTACCTGACTCTTCTTTTAAATAAAACATTTTACTCAGCCCAGCACTTGCAAAAATGTTTAACATAAGTATGTGTTCTAATGAAAGGTACATCCATACTTTTTTCATTTGAATGGAACTTCTTGTTTTGCACTGCAGGATAATGGAAGGAAGATGCGTGGATTGTTCTCCTCCAAACAAAATGCAGTTCGAGTGCCATGCAGATATCCAGACTTCAATTATCACTGAAAGTTTATGCACTGTGCAGCTGGTGCACACTGCTCCTCTTACCCCAGCTCATGCCAGCAATAATCTGCAAAGGCACTTCCCCTCAGCTCCTATCTGGAGGCTGTGACTTGTTCTTAGGCAGGAAGCTATTATGTCCCCTCTGAGGCCTCTCCACTTCTCCCTCCCTCAGCCAACACAACTGCAGGCTTTGTTGTGTTTTACCTTGGAGGTCTGAACTGGGCAGACAGCAGATTAAAGACTCTTTAAAATGCTAGACATGCAGGTCTGAGGGGCTTGGGTATTTGGTTCTGTTTTTTGATTTTATGATAAAAAATGAAAACAAAGTCAATGTCTTCAAGGCTAATGGACTAAAACCAAACTCAATAAACTTATTTAGGTGTATTAGTCTCTATTGTGTTTGAGATGTCAGTAAGTACACAAGGCATCAGTGAGAAAACTGAAGAGACTGTACAGCTTGGGTTTGGGGAAGAAACTTGACAACTATGCTCATGTTTACAGATTAGATACACAATTTAAATGTAACTAGTTTAGATCACTCACACTCTTCCTATTAAACTCTGCCAAGGATGTGCTGAAAAGGGGCTGAACATAAACACAGGAACTTGAACTAGAGAAGGGCAATAAACTGTAAACTAGCAGGTCTTGTCTCCAAAGCCATTACTGGTATCACTGGTATCCTGGAATACTTCCTGCTCTTCTCTTATACATTAGTAATACTGATTTAGGAAAGCAGCAGGTTGTATGTCCCGCAGGTACCAAAAGGACACATTCTTAAATGTCTAAATTATGATTTTTATAAGCAGTCTCCAGGGCTCTGCATGCAGACAAGTTAGGGAAGGTGCACTGCTTTTAGAGAAGGTGTTCCCAGCATTTATGTGATAAAATCTTTGCCGCCTACTGATCATTGACACAGATGGAAAGAACTGCCTGAGGAACACAACACTGAGTAGCGAGCCTCAGCATACAGGATCTGAAAACAGGTAATTACAACACAAATGGGCATCAGAGTCTAGATTACGGCTCTACTGGCTTTTTCTGGAAAGAGCCAAATGCCTTCAAGTCCTCTTTGTTTCGGTGGAAGTAAAGGACAAGTATCCATATCTGTTAAGACTTCCATGCCTTTTTCAGGTACTTCCACAAATGGTTGCTCTGAAGGTTGGTATGAGACACAGAGGCCATTCCAAGGAGTACCATGGAGGAGGGTGTGTATATCTGGAGCAAATCCATCTGCTGTTCGTTGCATTGAGGTGTATGATTTGTGAAACAGAACTGGGAGTGCAGGAGGCAGAAGAAATTGGTTTTGAGCTCAAGGAGAAAGACTGGGGTGTGCTGCTAATTAATGCAGGGCTGGACAAAGTGCAATTGAATTGTTTTCAGCAGCAGAAGGGCAAACTCTGTGCTGAGGATACACAGAAGGGGTAGATCATCTGTGTTGGGACAGCAGCTGGGAAGGCATACATGACCAGGTTGATTCAGAGCTGCCACCTTCCCTCACACTTGTATGGATTTCTAATGCACTACTCTGCCCTGTGAACTACATCTGTAGGTGTCCTCAAGGCTCAGCTGGGAAGAGTGGCTACTGCTGGCCAGTGGATTTGAGAGAAGAATCTAGGAACTCCTTCACGCTTAGCTAAAATGGCATTCTGACTTGAGAGCTCCTTTTCTCATTCAGACAACCAGAAATTCTGGCTTAATGACATATAATTACTGTTGGATGCCTAGATGTCACATGAGGGGCTATGGCTTTCTCATATTCAAGACTCTCCTGGTCAGATCTTAAATACTGGGACTAGTTTTTAGGCCAAAAGTGACTCACTGACACCAGGGAATGTCTGAATTGGGCTAATTATGGAATTTGTGGAAAGGCCGAGCTGAGAAGAAAACTACACTCTTGGCACTAGTCCCCAGCTTGATATTCAGACCTCATTTTGAACACTCTGCATTATTTTCCTCAAGGCTAGATAATGGATAGACAATGAGAGAGACATAAAAGCATCTCACTCCCTCCTTCAAAGGGCACTTGTGTTTACCTAATTCACTGTAATTCATCCACGCATTACCATATGCTGAGCACCCACTGATTCCCAAACACTTCAGTTAAAAAGTTTTAACTGCCTACAACACAAGCTTAATATCTAAAGATTAGTAGCAAAGTTATGTAAGTAAAAATTAAAGCAAGGAGAAATGTGTGTGTGCAAGCTGAAACCATAGGATACTATGCTTTCAACTTTTGAAATTTCTTTAGAACAGTCTGTATCCAGCACAACTGTTCAAGGTCACAGCCATCCAGGTGACAGCAACGATGGAAACTGATGGGCTATGGAAAGAATACTGCTCCTGGAACTTTAAGCCAGATGAGTTTCAACCTGAAGTATTCGATTTTTACCACAGCACAAATCAGAGATGATAAAATAAAACTAGCTCATTTAGCTAATTTATAGCAATGACATGATCAAATAAAATGCACTCATTATACAGATGTGCTCTAATGAACAGCTTTTTGTGTTCCTTACTGTTATCATACATAATTATAATGTACACAAATGGACAATAAATTCAGGGTAGTCTCACACCTCTTACAATTTATTTTAATGAGCAAGAGCCCACACAAGGTCAGATAATGGGTCTCTAATGACATATCACTTTTGGAAACAGGACTGGAGTTATCATTTTGATGTATGAAAAGTGAAGATAAAATTCCAGCAGACAGACTAAAGACAAGTGGCCTTGAGCATTTATGTCTTCATAGGCTGCTGCTTCCTGTTCAGAGAAGTGAAAATGTAAGGTGACATCAGTTTCAAAAATGCCAAACAGAACTTCTGATGCACTGAAGGGTGCCGGTCTACTAGCCATAGTAAGTTAGCGTTTGGGTTTTCTAGGATGTATCACAGCTTAGAATATTTAGATAAATTAAACTGTCTTACCTTGAATCGGCTGTAGTACTCAGGTACTTTAGACTGCTCTGTTTCTTCTGACTCTGCACACTGTGACTTCTGCTCTAATTTCTTGGCTTCTTCAGCAGATTCTGGATCAGGTTTGGCTTCAAGGACAGACTGTAAAATGGTCTCCAGGGCATCAATCTGAACAATCACATTTGTCATGGTTAGCATAAAGAGTTTGGAAATACAGCCTAAGTAACACAACTGTCATGTATTCAAACAACTTCATGAACTACCTTGTATTTTGAGATGACTTCTGCATATGCTAAACAGAAAGCCAAATTCTAAAAGGAAATGAGACAATCTTGGAAGAATTTTGTACTGTGCTTGCGATCCTGGAGTGTGTGGCTCTCACTCACAGTCATTGCATTGCTTTTTGGGCTCCACTACTGGATATGTACAGAGATGCAGCATTAGTAAAGAATCAGCAAGAACCTTCTTTTACAGGTTCTTAGTTGTTCACCGAACAAAGTAAAAAGCACCCCCATACAGCCAGCATTTCTAGGTATTACTAGCATTTACTATTTTTAGAGTATCAGTATGCAGATGGATAGGATCTTCTATGGACCTGTTGTACCAGAGACAGATAGAGCCTCGTTTCAACAGCAGATGTTCATCTACAACCTACAGCAAGATAAGGAGTTCCTTAATTTGTCTAGGGTTTGTAAGCAGAAAAAATCACCAGTGTATTAAGATGAGTTCTTCAGACTTGGAGTAAGAAAGATACCTCCAAAACCACACACCCAAAGAGGTAACTCAAAATGGTGGAAGTTGCAGATGTGACCTGTCTTGTACTGTCCAATATTACACTGAGAAGCTTCAGGGAACAGAGCAATAGGGAGGAGTACCTGCTCAGCAGTGCCCTGAACTTTTGTTTGTCAGGGGAGACTGCAAGCCTAGGAGTGACATGAGCAAAATGGAGGCTCCCATCACCAGAGACACCTTCAGGAAAAAGTACCAAGAAGAGGAGGAGAGACTTCAGTGATGTTTCTATGCTCCAGCCCATGTGATAGTGACATCCTAAATTACTCCTAAGATGTCTGATTCCAGGATCAGCCTGATTCCCCACAGCACTCCTGAGCCCCAAGTCCCTTAGTGCTGACCTCATAAATGGACTGAATCTATCCATCTTCCCTGACTGAGGGCAGTACAAACCTTCTAGAAATCACTTTGTTGGCTTTTTGGACCAGTACCACTCAGGACATCATCTGAGGGCACAGAATACATAACGATTAGCCATGAGAGTAAGAAGATGTGATAGTTCATCCTTACTGCTAAGAAATATGTCTCTGGGTGATTTCAAAAACTTGAGAAACAAGGGTGTCTTCCCATCCCCACAGACACATGTTTCCTGTGACACAGACACAGGTGTCTCTAAAGAGAGGGCAAGGCTTAGAAAACATACTTAAATGGTCGGTGGCAATAACACACACTCATCACCAAGGACATGCCAGTAGACATTATCACTGGCTCATCAACTGAAGCAGTGATTCTGTTCTGAACATTACTTCTCCTGTCTTGTAAGGCCTCTGAAGTTTGCAGGGCATCTTTTCATTAACAAGGCACAGGAGTCATAGGTTTTACTGGTTTGTTTTATATTAAATTCCCCTTTTTCAGTGGGTTGTAGCCTTTATACTTACAGCCTCTTTACAGATTTTGATGTCCCCTGACAATGAAGCCACATTCTCCATCACTTGCAAGGCTCTATTCAAATATCCAGGTGTCCACATCAGTGGCATTAGATTGTATACAGCTCGTAATCCTTTAGTCAACTCCACCTTCCCTGTGATAAAAACACATTTTATTGTTAGTTCTTGAACATCTGAGTCTTAGTGGAACCAGTATTGGTTGGCTCTGGTTTCTAGAAGTGACAGCAAGTGTCTCGGCTTCTGTGGTAAAAACAACACAATTCTATGGAGTTGCTCTGGTAAAACTTCCATAGCCTTATTTTATTAAGGTAGCTTCTTTTTGCTTAACTTCACATAATTATGTGCATGTTTCTGGTACCTCCTCATTCCCCCTAACCCAGAATTTTTGCCCAGATGGAAATGAGAGTAAGTGGCCAGGTTTTCTGGTTGTCTGGCTTTGTAACAGCAGCTTGCAGAAGGATGTCTGAAGATCTCAGACAAATGTCTCCTTAGATTTCAGCTGACGGTGGAGCATGTGTGCAGTAAATCTGATTCTCTGGATTTATCTCTGTGGCCTCTATGGTTTACTCACCCGTAAGAGCACATGTTATGGCTAAGTACTCAGCTTAGTACCCCTGTTTCTGCTGAGGCTTTCTAAGAGAAAATATGGGACACCAGACAAAACGGAAATTTTGGTTCTTGATTTAAGACAATCTGTGCAACAAGGTGTTCATTGATTTTAGGACCTGTGATGTACTGCACCACTTACAATGTGGCTTTTCTTCTGACAGTAATTACTTGAGAACATGAAACTCCATAACATAATAGAGGAAATGCACGTCACATTATAGTTGATGCAATTTACAATGATTGTCACTCTTTAGGCTTTGATTTTCTTACTGTCAGCATAACAGATAGTACCTCTTCAAGCATAGCTTACAGGAATCGTGTCCAAGCTCTCAATCCAATTTGCACTTTGGCTATAATGGACACAAAACCATGGAAGCTATGAAACCATGAAACTTACTTACATGGAAGAGAACAGTTTAGGAAAAGCAAGGTAATAAGCGCACAGACAAAGCCTATGGACCGTGGCTAAATTAAAACAGCTGAGGTACTTGAGGCCGCTCTGTGCCCGTAGACACCTTTTACTCTCTGAGAGGTCAGTTCCATTAGTGTCGGCTAGACTTTGGAATATGTGACATAACAGTAAATAGCTTTTGATCCACTGAATGTCAATGTCATGGAACAAGCACTATTGCTCTCAGACAAGAGTGAAGTGCATTTCCAAAACACAGCCACTACTCCACCAATCTATATGACATTTAAAACTCTCTAAACTGAATGCCAACTGGACAGCAAAGTCCCCATTTGTATCAGTATCTCCACTGGATTACAAACTACAGCGCTATGAAAAATCCTGCTTTCAAAGTAATATTCACATTTATCTCCCTTTTTGACTGAAAATGAGTTTTTTGGCTTACAGTCATGATAAACACAAATCAGCATCCTAACTCTGCCATCACACAACGTATTTTGACATGACATTTTAAGAACAAATTCACTTTTTATTACCCTCAATAATGCAGTAATGAAACAAACCAATAAATTGTTGATTACTTACTTACTTTCTAGTATATAATCAATTTGTAGAGAAGAACAAAACCTACCTGTACTATATTCCAATAAAGATTTAGAGGAAATTCAAGAATTGCTTTCTCATTTCTCTTCCCCTCAGTTCTGAATATACTCTAACTTCTCTTTAATATATATATACAGCAAGTTATTAACAGTAACAGATACAGGATAAAGGCGCTGCTATCTGCTGTTCACAACCCGAACATTCACTTTACAGTGACTAGCAAAAGTTCTAAACATAGTGTTTTCCAGGCTGTGCTCTCCCATCTTCCTAAGGTTTAAACATTATTTTAAGACACTCACTAATCAGAAAAAGAGTCTATTGTCCATAACCTTAAATTTGTGTCATGGAAATCTGTACTTTAGGATATTTGTACATCCTAAACAAACCAATCCCACTGTTATTTAAGAACATTTGCTCTCTTTCAGAATCTAACTGCAAAGAGCCGTAAAGTTGGTTCTAAAGCTGTCTGATGAATCAAATTCAAATCAGTTCTACCCTCCAGGCTTACAAAACAGGTTCACTCCTAATTTTGAAACTGCCATTCCACTATTTACTTTTTTTTTCCTTTGCCTCCTCCTTGATTACATTTTAATAAAGCAAAGATGCCAATTTAATTCAGCCACTGAAGACAAGAGGGAAAAGCTGACAATGGGGGAGGTAAAACTTACCAAGGAATGCATAGCCATAGAGCTGGGAACTAAAACCCACAGTGTTACTTTGCTTTAGACCCGTAAGCAACAGCGATGCTCCAAGATTTCTCTCTTCCTCCCACTGCAAATGATGTATAAACTAAGTAAGTGCTCCTTAACAAACACAAACATAAAACAGCAGCAAAGACAGCACGCATGGCTTTCATCACATCTTAGCAATAAAGCAAAGAATCATTAAATATGTCCAGTGTTCAGTTACAGTACGTCTGTCCTGAGGAACAGTACAAATTGTACTGATGAACAACTCTCTTTCCAGAAGACTGTAAAATGTGAGTGGTTGAAATGTTGCATTAAAGTTCTCCTTACTATGTCTATCCCTGACTGGTGCTGAGCATTATGAGGCATAGAATGGTACTTTGAATGGTGTATATAAGTATTATTTCATTGCTGTATTTGGATGGGATTACTTCAAAATATTAAGTAAGTCACAGCTATATAAATAAGCTTGCCTTAAACATATCTTATGTTCCCACCAGCCCTGCTTGCACATTCAGCTTTCATGAAACACTACACATACTGACAAATGCTTTATCTCTGCAGTAAGGATATGCAAACATGGACAAACACAATGGAAAAGTGAAATTTTCATCCTTTTGCTTTTCACATACAAGTGACTAAGCATATTTGATTTCTAGGGAATGAAGAGAATCAAATAGGGTAAATGTGCTTTTCTTTTCTTTGGTGAAAACTGAAATTACAACCCAGTTGGGTAAAACCTGAAGGCACTTGTAAAATGCATTTGGGAAGATGCTTCACGTAACACAGATGGAGGCCTCAAGCATTTTCCTTAGAGATGACAACACACTATTGAAGGCTTGTGCCAAACTATATGAAAAATAGCTTCCTACAGAGATCATGGCAGACGCCTTTACTGACTGAGCTCCTTCTGCAAAGGTAGAATAATGTCACTTACAAGACCCTGAACTGTCATTTTGGCCTCAAGGAAGAAGGCTGTAAATAATAAACCCGTAATCCTTAGAGACAGGAGAAATGTAACAAATTTAATTTTCAAACAAATATATATAAGAAGCTACAGACCCAAAGCCAAATGGGATACTAAAAAACCTAGTAAATTCTGCAACATCACCATTATCAAGCTCTAATGGGGAGCAATACTCAGCTTAACAGGGTCTTATACAATAGGTGACACAGTTTTTTTTTGGTGGTAATTGATAGTGTCTGCTTTGAACTGAAGTATAAATTCACATCCTTCAAATGGGCACACATTACATCTAAAAATCCCAACACACCCTCCTTTTCAGAGAAAGGAACAAAAGAGGTAACAAGTGATGTGATGGTTTTCATACTTGGTTGTTTATTTTCTCCTTTCTTCTGCAGTTGCAAAAATAGTGAGAAAATGGAGTCTTTTTTCCCTCAGGTAAACTTAGGGGAAATAAAATATATTCATGATTGAATGTCCAGCTGACTGCACCACAACACTTGGAAGCAAAGGTTCTGTGTATCATTCTGAATGTGGTCAGCTTACCGTATGTTCAGACTTGGTTGCCAGGTACTGGTATAAAACATAGAAAGAAAGAAGCTGTGTTGATAATTCATCAAAACTTTCTTGGAGCATGATCTCTGTTACTATTGACATAGCATCTACGGAGGAAAACAACACACAATCAGCACAGCTCCCAATACCTCTCTTTTGCACCCACTCATGTTCACGGACACTTCATTGCTGTAGTTTGCTTTGAAATAGTTAGGGAGAAAGTTAAACATTTCTTACAACTAGAATACACCTATAGAATTAGTCTTATTCATTCAGGTTGTTCAAACACTGCAAGAAGGAAGAAGGGGTTGAATAGCATGAAACTACAGTCAAGGAGCTCTCAAAATCATCTTAGCTCTACACACTTCAGCTGGCTCTTCTTTCCTCAGCTCTTCAGTCATTAACATAAAAAAAAAATTAAAAATTATTTCTTTGTTCTTGTGTTTTGATTACAAACAAGAGAAGACTGGCTTAACTTCATTAGCCTTAGGGTGACAGAAGAGTACAAAGGAGCAGAAATGTTGTCACAGATCACCCACAGAGGTCTCTGTATTCAGCAAACAATGCTCTGGAGGAGCTCTACAGGGAGCTCTTCCAGTGACACTCCCTGTCAGAAAGGATAGTTTGTTAAAAAGGCCTTCAGCTTCACACAGAAAAGAAATATGGATAAAGTAAGGGGGAATTAAAAGATGGTGGTGTGTCTCAAAATAAAATAAATACATGTATTAATTTGTCGTTTAGCAAAATCTTTCAGTTCCTGTCAGTTATCTGTTTTATAAGAGTTTTATGCAAAGGAAAGCTTACTGCAAGTCTACAGTACTAGAAAACTTGAAGTGAAATTAAAATCTTAAATATCTGTCAACAAACATGAGAGGACTACTCATCCAAACACTTAAACAGTCAGTAATGAAAGGTAGCCCCAATATGACAATTCAGCATAGCTGGCTTGCTCCAGTGACAGACAGAAAGCCTACACAAACAGCTTAGATACGTAGCTTTTTGAACAGCTAAATGTATGGAAGATGAATACCAACACATATTTTGATTCTGGTAACACTCTAATTAATTGTCACTAATAAGTCCTATATCATCAGCACATATGTAGGACTTGTAACTGAAGAAGATGGTTTACACTTGGAATAGGATTAATAACAGTAGAAACTGTGAATTCCACAAGTTTCAGAAATATAAAATGAATAAAATCCCAACAAAAATAAGAAATAAACATGCAGAAAAATACTTCAAAGGAAGGTGAAGTCATGTTTTATGATGAATTCAGAAAAAATATGGCTACAAGTTTTTAGTTCAAAGAAAAGCTCTGTAAATGTAAGAGCATACAACTAAGAATTGGGATGTATTTTCTTACCTTCATATTTCTTCTGCTTTATAAAGCAATCCAACAAAATATTGAATGTAAAATTATCTGGAAAAATTCCATACTGAACCTGAAGAAAAGAAGGAAAAAAAGTTCAGTGTGCAAATGTGCTGTTCAAATCCTCCCAAGCACAGCGCTGTAGATACCAGAAAGAGAAGAACCACAGCACTGCACACTGATGCAATGTAGTCAAGCAACACAAGAGATTAGCATGGCTCCTGTGATGTAGGCCCTCCAGCTTCTGATGCACTGCATTTGTTTCGGCATTTTACCTGAGCCTTTGGGACCAGGAATGGCATTGCCTATCATGCTATTATTCCTCCCCTGCATCTAGCATTTTTGGACACCAACGCTGTTTAAAAACAAAAGGCTTTCTGAGAAAAAAGAGTATTTAAAAGCTGTAAAAAGGCTATAGCTAAAATTCAAGTGCAACAGTAATTTTTATTTTGACAAAGAAATCTGAACTTAAAAGCACAGTCCACAGGACCTGGCTGCAACAGGAATTCCTGTCAAGCAACACTTGAATCAAAAAGCCGATCAAATATATTTTTCTCTTTTCCTTGGTAAAACTCACCTTGTTTTTTATTGTGTATAAGGCTTTATCTTGAGCGCCGTATTTTAAGCACTGTCTAATCCAGCTGTGAATGGTCCAGTCCCTCAAGTACCAGGAATTTGGGCTATGCCGAAACCTAAAGATGATAAAATAGTTTGGGTGACAATATGATTCAGCTATTACAGAAACAAGTTCTGTAACCAACAAACTTTGAATTTCAAAACCTCACCATTCATGAACTCAGACATCTATTTCTCCATGTTTGACTTTGCAGTCAATCACTGCCCTCTTAAGAGCTCCAGATAGCCCTTTCAAGTAAGAGAAACAAAACTTTGACACATTAATAGTATGTACAAAGGGGAATCTGACCTTTTCACAAATGCATAATATTTAAACTTCTCACTTTGCAGAAAGCCTACTGCTTTTCTTCTGAAAAAAAGAATACCAAAAAATAGCAGTTTGGTATATTTATGAAGGCCAACTGAGACTGGTATAAATGCTGTAGGATTTTTTAATCTTATCCTTGTGATTGTGTAAGATTGTATTGTATAACATTTTGATGTACAATATTGCCAGTCCTGTCAAAGAGATAAGACTGATGACATCAGCACGTATCAGAATTACATCAAAATATAACTGCATATGAAGCTTTGGAGCTTGTATAATCTGGTGTCTCCCACCCTCTCTAAATCATGCCTCACTTCACCACTTAAGAATTCATTATGCCTCAGCACAGGTCATCCCTGGGCTGCTGCATGCTCCATTTGCCTTAGAAATGCTTCATCAGTGAGGCATACCTCATGCACAGGGAATCTCTGCTGGAGAGCCGTTCCCTGCCCCTCTGCACTGGTTTAACCTTTTCTGAGACACCTCATGCCATGGCTTCAGCAGTCTTCCAAGGCAACCCACTCCAGTGCGCAACCGATTTGTAAAATTAAATACTTTTGATTTAATTTTGTCCTTGTTCAGATATATATGCACTTTGCTCTGTATTGGAAGAAACAGTGACAAAGAGCACATGAAGCTTTAGTGCTGGCAAACACTCAAATATCAGTTAAAAGTTCAGTGGTGGGAGCTGCTGCCTTGGTCCTAAACTGAATTTCACACCCCCATGTGAAGAGATGCATGCGATCTTTCTCAATTCAAACGAAAACTGATCTCAGTCCCCAGCACAGAACTGACTGCCACTTTCTATAAAGAACACCGATGACTGAGCTGGGCTCATGTGCAGATGCTTGCAGCCCCAAGCCAAGCTGCAGCACCATTTAGAGTCAGGGTTGACTCTTCCGTCTGAGTGAGCATGCTTTCCAGAACGTTTATCAGATTAACGTGGCCACCAACCCTCTTTCTCCCTCAGTAAATCTCTTGTGTATCACCAAGGGCTACACAGATGACCAAGCCTGGAGAAGTACTGCAACCTAGAGAGCCTTCAGAACGAAGAAGACAGCCATGCCAAAAGTGGAGCCAAACAACTACAGAGTCTAAATACACATGTTTGTAAGTGGGATATTAAATCACCCCATTAAATTAGAATTTAATAGAAAAACAAAAGCATGCTTTGAATATTAAATTACAAGCATCCATTCTGTTGCTATAATTGCTTTCCATTTTCTTGCCTCTGGAGTTCAAATACTGGGGAGTTTTTGAACTCAAATACTGGAGTTCAAATTTGCTTTCATTAAAGTCCCATATCATGGACAAACGCTTTCAGGAAGTATGAGTTACAGGAATTTGGATTTAATCATATTTTGATTAAAAAATTATCTAACTGGTACAGATTCTTTCACCAGCCATTTAAGAAAGGTCAAGCTGGAACACCAGCACCCAGCAGTAAACCTGCCAACATCTTTACAGTTTTAATAAAGGGTTGTAGAAAACAACAGACTTGTCTTTCAAAAAAACATGACACTGATGCTTTCAAATACTTAGGCTTTCTATTGACACAATCTTTGCAAATGAAAAGCAAGTATTCAAAAAACAATTTAAAACCCCCAACCAGCTGTTTTTAATGCATTTGAATATTCAACTTTTTCCAGAGCTCTAATTATTCTCCTGAGTACACCACCAGCATACTCACCAGTGCTAGAGAGAGCACTCCAATACTTCCTGCACCTTGGGATTGCTACAGCTTACTGTAATGAAAGCTTCTAGGTTTCAAAGTAAAATTGGACTTGGACAGCAAAGGCCTAACAGGGATGCAATATGGTCTAGAAACAGAATGAAGCTGATCCTCAATCAATACTCATTGCTGGAACCAATATGCACAAAATCCAGCGGCGTGTTATAAAAATCTGCACATCAGCTTTTATAGGGCTGGGACTGATTTTTGTGTGTGTGTGCATGACAACCACAGGATCTTTCAGATATAATTACTGTATGTATGTTACTGTTAAGATCTTTATGCTCAGATCAGGTCTCGCCTGCCCTAGGTGCTATGTAAATGAAAAACAAAGAGCTTCTCAACCAAGTAATTTTCTAGTTAATTCTAACAATTAATAACAAATCAGCTCCACAGGAATTAAGAGAGGGGACTGGTACACAAATGCAATATATATGCATGTACAAGATCCCTCAACATTAGGACTTCCATTAATCCATGATGTAGTAGGAGAATTGGAAGTGAGAGGGAAACAACTACACTGCAATCTTTAATTGTTTCTGATCCATATAATGCTGGAATAAGCTCTGTCTCTATTGTACTAGCTGAGAAGAGAAATGAACAGAGTATCTGTTTTTTACAGTTAACCTAGACAAACCAACCAAATGTTGTGGCAGGCACTTGTACTTGAAACGGAATCAGGAAAAAGAGGAGGTTGCCCATCATTTTGACAAGCATTAACATCTTCCTCCTTCTCTTTGTCCACCAAACATGATATAATTAAGCAAGGCAATATGTTCAGGCACAGATGAAAAGACAGAAGGAAGTTAAAACTACAGAAAAAAAAAAAGGATTCAGAATGAATTAAATAAAGGAAGCCTCTAGCAACTGTTGCGTGTTTAATGGAAAGACCAGAAGGTTATCTTGCACATGCCTGGTGCTGAAACTCATTTTCCTGAGAACTAATAAAAACCCGAGAAGCCCAAGATTCTTATAATGTATTCAGAAAAGACAAGAAGCACCTGTAACAGTATTAGGGTTGGTACACTTTAATGTTAATGGCTAAAGAATCAATATGGTCATCCTTCCAGTCACTGAACTGAGAACATCTGCCTCCACTGGGAATAAAAAGAGAAATATCTGTAATACAAGGAGATCCTGAAATATCAAGGTCATTGTGAATCTAACAGCACATAATGCAATACTCTAGAATCCTCTTTATTTTGAAAAGTCATTCAAATGATGCAGTCCAGAAACTTGATTTTCACTAACAGTTGCTTTGTACTTGCAAGATGATTATAACTTGGAAGAGATACAAGGAATGCACAGCCTCAGTACAAGGCAACCAGAACATTTTCAGCCAAGCAAGTACACTCTCTTGCTCACAAATAGGCCAGCACATTGGGCTAAGAATACATTGTCAGTTTACTAAGTTACTGCATAAAGCCCTATTGCTCATTATTTACAACAGTGCTGGGGTGCTCGTGCTGTGTGAAAGAAACCAAACAATAAAAAAGTTTAACAGACACTGAGAGTGCTTCATGGTGTGCTGTACTACTACAGCAAGCATAACTTATTTATATTGGTGCCCTCACACTGCAGAAAAGCTGAATTCTTGCCCTATTCATTTATTTCAGTCTTGCAACTTTGTTTGGTGCCATCAAGTGGTGATATACTCCAGCGCTGCTTTCACACACCCTGTCTTCTCAAGGGAAGTAATACAACAGCAAACCTCAGAGCAAACAGACCCCATTGCTGGTCTGCATTCCTTCCCCTAGGTTTGGGAGAGGGGAGTGCATTGCTTTGGGGACAGTCACAAATGAGGAAGATGGTGAAGGAAAATCTGCCGGATTACAGAAGGAAGTGCTGTAGAAGTAGCATACCATGAGGAAGAGGTCTGCTCTGCTCTTCCTGGTAGTATAGAGGGAAAGCCAGCTCAGCAGATCGGTTCCAGTTCTTTGCTGATCACAAGTTCCATTTTGTACTCTGTGGCTTTCCTAAGTGCCAGTCCAATTCCTGGTACTCCCAGAAGCTATCCTTATGCAAGACACTGTTTTTTCTCCCCACCATTGTCCCCTGATTTGTGGAACAGAAAGAAGAGACCTCTTCCTTTTTCCACCTTTACCTGACCGAATGAGAAACTACCTTATCATCATCTACACATCCTACACTTCCTACCTCTCTTCTTTTAGAACTAGAGAGAAATATGGGTCTGCATGTTCATATACTTTCATCAGGAAGCAAAAGTGCCAGATTTCTTCTCATCCACTTAAAATTCTAAACATAGTATGAAGTATCTCTGCAAACCAGGAAGAAGCTCTCTCAACGGAATGAATCCAAAGCAACTCCACATTTTACATAAGTCATACAGGGCTGAGAAGCATCATAGCAATGCCATGTTTTTTTCTTCCCAGGCACATTTTTTCAGCTACAGTGCATAATGATCAAATGGATTCCAGGCAGGCTTAGCTTAGAAACTGGAAGGCTGTCACCCAAAACTCTCCCTTTGTTTGTCATTTCAAGCCATAGGCCTTGGGGAAAATCATCTACATTTTAAATGGACCCAGAGGCACTGCTAATACATCAGAGTCAAAGAAAATAGTCCTGGAAAAGCAACCATTATTGACAGAAATTTCCTTTTAAACATGAACAGAACTTTATTTTTCCATCTCTTCTTTGCCTGCCATTTTAGCCTTCACCTTTTTTTTTTATAAATCCTTTAACAATTTCATGTGTAAACCTAACAGTCCTATAGGAAATACCTCACACATTAACTGCCTACACTCAAAAACACACTGCTTTTGTGTTGAAAAAAACCTCAAGTAGTATGTATACCATAAGAAATCGATTATCAAAACCAGCAATAGGACAGGTTAAAAAATCAGACATGACAGCTGTAACAGAGTACAGTCTAAGGTTGAGGGAGAATCTTACACAAGCAGAAAATTCGTTTGCAGACTCTCTGAAAAAAACCCCACATTCAGCCCCTATTCTATTTCAATTTTTATTGACTTCCCCCCATCTTTTATTTTGAACTAATTTAACTTGATTGCTTTGATGCTAAAATTAATTCTTATAAATTAAGCTCTCTCCACTTCCACATAAATTCATATTTCATGCACAGCATTTTTTGTTCAATATGTGCACAGAGCTCTTACACCACTGATGCATGTCTGATGATGGCCCCAGAACAGACCTAAATGATCAGATATGGAGAAACTGCAGTACAGAACCACACTCAAACATCAAGTCTGAACAGGAGACTTAAAGGATATTTTTAGTATCAGGTCATGTTTCATGTTATACTATATTCAGCTTTTATTTCTGTTCACTCCAATGTTACAGGGTCACCTTTTTCTTAACCCTTAAGCTTAGTAATAAGACTAGATCTGGAAGAAGAGAAATTTTGGATAGAATTACATACTACACAGTTATTTAGGAAGACTGAGGGTATCACTCGGGTCGCCTCCCTTTTCCAGTAACTGAAGGGAGAAAATTCACTACTCAGTAGTTCCAGGGCAGCTACTGCATTGCTCAAAACCACATTCATGCACAGAAAGCTCAGCTTCACAAAGTCTCTTTCTAACAACAACTATCACATAGCATTCACCGTAGAGCAGCTAGGATGTAGTTTATCCTTTACTGACCTAGCTATTTTGACAATTTTTAGTGTTGAGTAACAAAAGACAAGCTGAATTTCTGACACAACAAGCATTTCTGCTCATTGCTGTCCTTCATCACTACATGTTCTTCCTCCTTTTGATGAATTTAAGGCACCTTTGAGAGTAATACATAAGGAACAAACCTTACTACATTAAAAGAAAAAATCATCAAAGAGTTGCAAAATCCTAGATAAATTTTATAAATTTCAAAATAATGTATGAATGGACAAGCAGTTTATCAGAGCATAAAAGAAATGCTTTGCTTATACATAAATAGACATAAGAGCCACCACAAAAGAAATAGCATTACAACAGATAAGGAGCCTATGGCAAAGTTTGAAGCAATTTATTGGTATTCCTGATACTGCAATAGTTTAAACAACTACTAGCATTCCTGAAAAATACCTGAATTATTTATCAGTCCTTCCATCCAGAGGCAGTAAACACAACAGAACTGCAGTGGGCCTGCTCTTCCAACCTTTTGCCACCAGGTTACACCAAGCAGCCTTGAACCCCTCCAGAAACATTTGCAAAGCGCAAAGCAGGAATACTTCAGATAACTGTATTAATTTAATATCCCACAGGCTCACCTTAAACGCCTCAAATCTTTATTCTAATTAGTTCATAACCAGACTGAAAAAGCAAAGTCAAGGCTCAAACAACATACACTCAGTACACTCTTTGTCCCTGGGAAAACTGTGGCTGTTGAATGTGTTTCCTAAAAAGCTCCTCTAGTCATGTAGATTCAAAGTACTTCAGAACTATGCATTCCCTGGCAGAACTCCAATGGAATTTCACCTCTAAGAAGAACGCGAATCAGGATTACCCTGTGTCAGCTTGGCTGAACATGCTCTGTGTGCTTAACCTGAAATAAGATGACATCAGTCACAGGCCTTATCTAGCTGGAAACTAAGGATACTAACATTTAAAAATCCAGTATCAACACGATTCCTTGTTCTAGGTCACCAGCTAGCTCACTAGAAATGGACACTTGGGGATCCTCAGCATGACCTGTAAGTGAAAGAACACTGCTGCCAAGAAAAGGTGGTGATGCCTGCTTTAGTTTCATGAAGAAAGTAAATATATCACATTCAGTTTTATTTCAAATGCAAACTATGAATAAAGCAACCTCCCTTTTTGACTTAACAGAATGATGAGGTGAACTGCAATGAAGGAAATCAAATAAAGATATTTTTGAATCCAGTACTTGTACTTTTCTGCTCTTCCCAGGATAACAGTTACCCACCACCCTTCACCTCTCCCACTCCTTTTAAAAAAAGACAGTCAGGAAAACCCAGTTTTCTTCTCACACACATGAAGAATCCATATTGTTTTCCTTATAAAGCTGGAATTCACTCAAAGAGCAACAGTTAAGAAGAAAAGGTCATGTCACAACATTACCAATAATAAAAAGCCCAACATCTTCCCGAACTATTGACTGTAAAGGACACAGCTCTCTGTGACAAATACTTCTGGACTGAGGGCTAAAATCATTGCATTTGAATATAAATGTAACTAATACTCTATGGAAAGCATCACAGACTGAGAAAATACACGGGGAATGATGAAGTGAGCTGTTGCTATAGTGATTCTGATAAGATACTCTCAAGTGCCTTTGCTTGTCCCCACGCAACCATAATAAAGCCTAATTTAAAACCAACTCTTCCATTAATTATATCTCTTGCTGGTATCCTGGCATACAAAAACAGACATATTAAGAACCATACAAGATACTACATTTCTAGCTTCAGGGAAATCTTTTTAATCTCAGCAATTTCTAAGTGCATCAGGATAAAACTTGCTGTTTCAAAGCTCAACAAAGGGTCAGTTCTGCTGGATTCTTTTACTTGGATCTCTGAAAACTGATTAACACAAGGCTGTAAAAAAAGGTACGTATGAGTAAAGCACTGATTTGACTGTTACCATTTTACTAACTCAGCTATGTCTGCCATTACTTCAACAAATTCAATCTGTCTGAAAGCTAGTATACAAGTTATCAACTTATTTCTCAAAATGAAAAAGAAATGTTTGTGAAAGCCTAATTGCAATTTCTAGTTGCTGTTATCACCTTTGTACCCTGTTCACTTTGCCAAGTGATTGCCCACTAAAGACTGCCAGAAAGTCAGTTTCCAGCAGAAAGGTAGCTCCCACTAGCTGTATTTGGGAAGTAAGTTTAAAATCTTTTGTGTACCAAATAGTACTTACATAATGGACTTTCTACAACCAGCGATAACTATAATTTTATGTCATATGAGGGACTAAATTGCTTCAAAGCTCATTAGATGTTATATTTTTTTAAAATAACTTACTACAGATGTTTTAGAAAACCTCCATCTCTTTGGCTATCAACTACTGCAGAGATGTCACAGTGAAGCTTGCTTTCCAGTAACCATTAACCAAGCCAGACAGAGATGAAGCACCAAGGGCTTTCCACGCAGACAAAACAGTGTCAGAGGGAACTGCATCACACATTAAGGTGTTTCTGCCTTTTAGCACTAAGCTTAAACTATGACAGAACACCACTTTCACATTATGTTAAATAGGCATACTTCATGCATATGCATAAAAACTGCTATCAAGAAAAGCATATAATTACTTCTTTTTCTTTATGGCAGGAAAAAGCCCTCTAACTAGACATCGCTACTATTGTATTTGCAAATAGAAACTTTTTAATAATGCCCAATATTCAGCGTAAATTTAACCTGGGCCAAAATTAACATAATTTTGTTAGAGACCTAATTCACTGAGAGCTGCAGTCTACATTGTAAACATGTTACATTTTCCATTTATTTAACTCAAATTCTTTATGGTTCACAAAAGAGCTCCCAGAAATACATCACACATTAGTTTCAAACTACTGTAACATTACACTCACTGACATAATCCTTGACACTTTTCAGTTTGATCACAGTTGAACTTGCACAGATCATAAATGATGTATTTCTGTCTTGAGTATCTCAAAAGCCACAATACAGAAGTGTACAAGCCAAACTGTTTATTCTGCAGAGTTACTCAGTTTCATACCACATGCAGCCAGAGCAAAAAAGATGTGCTGGGAAGACAGTGCTTCAGGAATACAAATATTGAATGGATCTTAGTAACCAGCTTAAGCAAAGGAAGAGCCAAACTATGCATTTGCTGCCCAACACTTCACAAACTGGATTTGCACAGTTCAGGTTTCACATTTTCAGATTTGCTGCCACAGGCACACAGTTCAATTTAAACTAATTTTGACCTAACACCTGTGCTCTTTCCATTCTTCACTGCTACAGTCTGATGTCCTTGTGTATTGCTCTCCTTCTGCACCCCATGACGGAAGGGGAGGCAGAGCTACCTAAGCTGTAAGTTAAACAAGTAAAGTTTTCATATTAAATGTAAACACCTACAAAGAGGACAAAACCCCTGATACCTGTAGTTTCAGCCACAGGCACTGTCAAAAAGGCAACCATTTCAAAAAGGTCGACCATTGGTGCACAGGCAGATCTCGGCTACCAGGCAGTTCATCATTATTCTGTTTACTATTCATGTCATGTCTCAATGAGCAATGCTTACCGGTATTTCTTTTTCCTTCCAACCATGCGTTTTCGTAATAAAAATACTTTCAGCAATGAGTAACAAAAAATGCTCAAGTCCTTTACACATTTTTAACTGCTCCCTAACCACAATACTTCTGAGGCATCCAGTCAGCATATCTCTTAGTGTATCTAACTTCCGATACCAGTGAGACAGAAGTGTCCTTTATCTCTTTGCATATGTCAATCCCAAGGAACAGCAAGTAAATCAAGGATAAACATGGCAAACCTGACTCAAGCATTTTGCTAGGCGGTTTGAAATTTGTGGGCTCTTCCCAGCTATATAATTGTTCTATTCTTACTCTTTTTGGAAAAAGACTGTGCCGTCAGATCTGTTATTTAAAGAGCGAGACAGCAAGTACCTCTCCTTAAGTACTGCATGTACTGTAGGACAAATGTTCCCTTGCGTAGGTAGCTACAAGCTGCACAGTAAAATGAGGTCATCCTACCCAAAACAGGCAGAGGATTTAATAATGCAAAAAAGGTATTTTGTAGTTTCTCCCCTTTGAGACAGGAACACATCCAAGGCTGCTAGTTATAAATATAGTGGTCACAGCACCAAGCCTGCCAGAGTCAAATAAGCATTTGGACAATGCTCTCAGGCACGCAGTGTGATTCTTGGGATGTCCTGTGCAGAGCCAGCGGTTGGGCTTGATGATTCTGATCGGTCCCTTCCAACTCAGCATATTCCATGATAACTCACTAACACTTCTGGTTCTGCTAATGATTGGTTCACAATGCAAGGCCAGGATGACCTGCTACTTTGCCCTGTTACAGGGGCCTACTCAGACCTCATATTCAGGCTCCAAACTGACATTTACAAGCACCAGTTCTCCAAGGCATGTTTATTGAGCCCTTATACATGTTGTGTTACCCACTCATGGGAGAACAGAGGAGACAGAAGAGCAGGAGAAACACTACAACGACGTGCATTTATGTACTGCATGCGTTTCAGTCTGGCTTTATTTCCCCAATGAATCATGACTTTCAAAATAACACAACAGTATCTTACATAAGAGGAACCTGTGGCTTTATGACTTAATCTGGGCAAGAAAAACTGCAAAAATAAGTGATCACTGCAGGACAGTAACTTAAATGAAGACAAAAAAATAAATCCTTTTTGCTGGTAAAGTGGACTGTACCGCTCCTGCTGCACATGCTCTGCTGTCATGCTCTCACAGTAGCTGCTACATCTCATCCATCTCCAGTCAGAGACACAGCCAGTCTGGTTTGTCAACTTTGGCACTGGCAGGGTAGACAAGGGGAGGGAGATGGTGTCCATTTTACACCCAGCTGTCAGCTGCCAGAGGCCATGTATTTAGCTTGAAGCTCGATTTAGTTCAGCTCTGCTCAATCCCTAGTGGAACTTTGAAGAGAGGAGTGTTTTCCCTCTTTTTAAAATGAAAATAGTAGTTACAGGGGAGAGATAACAATTAAATAAATCACAACATAAAGAGGATTATCATAAAGTTGACTTTAGAGATTAAAGGCAGCTTTACATCCACACCAATTCTTGAAAAAAAGGTATTACTCAAAAAGGTGGAAATCTGCCTGCAAATGCAGTTGCCAAAATCTGTATGCTTTCAGCCTGACAAGTTCTAGACTGAAGGGAGTGGGGCTGGGGGGAAAGTAACCAAAATCCACGTTCACTTTTCAGCAAGAGAAAGGAACACTTGTTGTGTCTACATTTACAGCTGAGCAAACAGGCATTTCTATCAGCTGCTCTCTTGTATATCCCCTTCCAATTTTAACAACAAACCCAAGAAAGCATTCTTTGTTGCTGCTTAAATGCTCCCTAAACTAGATCCTGAGTCTAATCCTCACCTGGTCCAAAGAGAAAATACATAGCTCCCCCAAGCTACCAGGGACCAATCAGTGTCCTCAATCAGCTGAGGACCTGGCACACCACACATGCATATGATCATTAATTAAATGAAAGCTGGGAGGCAAGGACAACCCCAGCACCCTTCTAGGATGTGCTGTCCCACATCCCATAGAGATACATCAGTGGTGAAGATGGAAACCAACTGCTGAAAGGAACCACAGTGTTATATCTGAAATTATCAACTCCACATTTAATTGAGTCCCTCAGGCTTTAAAGCTGATGCAGCAAAGTGGAGACAGAGAGGCAGCTGAAAAGCCTGGAGACATTCTCCTTCAGGGACAGAGGCATGTCAAGATTTTAGGAAACATGTAAGAGGATATAATCAGCTGAATCAGCTGACAGGAGAGGCTTGGACTTCTACCTAAGCTTTTCCCAAACCCATACCATTCTTCCACCCCACAATGCCCTCCACAAAAAACCCAAAAGAAAGATAAGGAAGAGATTATTCAGGGATTAGTCAACCTAATTAGGAATCAAGGATTAACCAAGTAAATGTCAGAAGGAGGTAACATGGGCTATGGCAGAAGGTACAGCTGCAGATAGCTGAGCAGAGTGTTTGGTACACAGAAGCACAGAAAATGCAACTGGACTCATTCCAGCAGACAATATAGATATGTTATCTGGAGCATGCAGCTTTAAAAATAGCTCACTATTAAAGCAGCATTTAAACAACAAAAAGAACCCCCCAACCAACCAAGCAAACAACCGACCAAGCAACCAACGTAGCAACCAACCAATGAAAAAGTAAGCACCCTGAATGATGAGTTTGGTTTGGTTTTTTTTTTTTCCATTTTGCTACTGAGCATCTTATATTCAGAAATTTGTGCCATAACTTCCCTTGTCTGGTAAACAATGAGAAAGAGTAATAACCACAGAAATCACTCCAGGAAAATGTTACACCATGACCTTTGCTTATCTACGGATTCAATACCCCTCTATTCAATTACAGCAAAGCATTGTTTTGTGGGTCTGTCTGCAATCAAGCTTCTGCCCTTAGGGAGAACACTTCTTCACAGGCACAAATGTATATACAGAAATAAGCAGATATACAAGCTGAATAAATGTACCTACTTATTTTCATTTTTGTTCTGCACTCTAATATTTTTGGACAGTTCTGAAGATGGAATTATTCAGAAAAAAATGGAACCACTGGAATAGAACTCTTACTGTCGACTTTTCAAATTTCTTTATTACTGGGGCCATAAAGGATTCTACAGTCTGCTGGATACAATCAGGTAATTTTCTAAATGTCTTGATAACTGAATGTTGACATAACATCTTCAGTCCCACAAAAGTATAAACATCAATTTTTTAAAATAAAAAGGCAGCTACTTGAAACTTAACATGTCCAGTCATTTACAAGCTAAAGAAAGATGTATGCTAATGTAAATCTACCTACTCCCCATCATAATAATTTTGCTTTGGTTATAAAACCATTTTGTCTAAAATGGAGTATAACAGAACAAAGTAAGATCAGATCTATAACTGTGGTGCATTACTCCATCTCTTAACATGGTCATCTTAAATGTTCTTTTCATTTCCAAAGGCTTTCACCTTCTGGAACTTGTATCACACCTGCTATCTGTTACCATATACTGTGCAGCAACGTGCATCAAAACCATAGATATTCTCAGAGCACAACAGATTAGACTGGATCCACTCTACTGGATCATGTAACTAAGCTGAACATCTTCACTGTTACCAACAAAGCACAGAACACTTTTCTTGACTACTATGAAGTCCAGTAAGACGGCGCAGTCCCTTTTTTATGTGCTTGATCAGACCACGTTCATCTTAAAAGCCTGTGAAATACACCAAGATTTTATGTAACAACAATTTAAGACTAAGACCATATAGACTTTTCATTACATATAGTAAAATGAAGGGATGTCCTCACTGAAATAGTGCATAAGCTTTGTATTTCATATGTTGGCTGAGGTACAACAGGAAAAAGTATTTTCATGCCTTTGTCCTTCTCTCCATCAGTCTACCTTACAAACTAGCACATGACTTGCCATCATTCAACCATACTGGCAGTTTTCTTCATATGTACAGCGTAGAATAGGAATTCTCAGGTAGTAGAATGTCAGAGATGCTTCGGTCCCAGCCCTGTTTCCATGCAACCTGCAAGAGCATACACTAGTTCCATGGAAGAAAACCCAAAATGTCATGAAACTGCTTGTATAAGTCTTACTAGCACTCACATTAGTCTCCTGGCAATACTTTTCTTCAAACATTGTAAAGAAAAAAAATAGAAAAACAGATAGACATCCCTTTCCATGTTAAAACATGTGATATGCCCTGGAGTGTTTCAAAACATTTCACATTCTTAGTGGATGTCCAGCCCAACTTTCTTATAAGCCTTCTTTTAGTTACAAATAAGAGAAAACAATTATAAGAAAAAAACACAAAGTAAATCCTGGTAAGTGGATCAACTTACAGCATGTACGTTTAACCCAAGACGTATTTTCAACATAACAGCTGTGGCAAGGTATGCAACTTCTATTTCCAAGACTGAGGACATGTGAAAGCCAACACTATTTACTGCATAATTTCACTCTCCAGCTCCTAACTTATTTTTTTCCACAATAAAATTAACAATACAGGCTCTAAATACTCATCCTGTTCTCAAAAATCCATTTTCAGTAACATTCTTGTTCTCATCAGCAGCTCATCCACAGCTCCTTGCAAAGTCCATCCTAGCCAGGAACAGTCTGATTTACCCCTTGAAAAACCACCTTTGTTGGCAACAAAATATATAAAATAAACCTGTAAAGAAATACCTGTTAACCTTCGAAGTATCTACACAAGACTGTCTCTTTGCTCAGTAAGAAAATGGTTCCAAATTGAGTACAATCCTACCAAAGAAATGAAACTGCTTTGGAGAACTTGTTTTCTACTGCCAGAAAACAGCAATAAGGCTTTCTTTGAAAAGTAATCTAAATTACAAACATGAAACATTATTAAAATATTTGATATGAATTAAGGTTTCTTGCTTGCTGATTTAAACTGAGATCAACAGTTCAAGTAATTCTAATTCTAATCAACCTACCTGCAATAAGACAGCTCTGGTCTACAGCATGTCAAGATTATTCCATAAAAAGTTGATAGTAACAAGTAGTTAATAGTTATTTTTTCTACTATATTTATTTTGATCCAAAAGGAAATACATTCTTGAACCACACAAAAGAATTATTCAGGTTGATGGATACAATTATCATGAAGTTAACAGTTCCTAAGGAAGGGACTGTGGCAGCTCTGGTTACGGTTGTAAGCCTAATAAAAATTCATGGGTTTATGCTGGTAGCTGCCACTTTCAACATAACTGAAAGAGAAAAGATTGCTGTACTGTTTAACACTATTTAGGGAAGCTGAAAGACAGGGAACTCAATAGAAACATTTAACTTCATATGCTTTTTTCTTCTGTTTACATGGGATTGGAGACTGGCTTTGGCTCCTGTTGCTGCTCAGAGGCTGTAGTGGAACCTGAAATTCCTTGCAGGGGAAGCCAGATGGAGTTAATTCTCCAGTAGATCTTTACAATTATTAGTGGTATTAGTCATTAACTAAAGCTAGCAAAGGTACAGATCTTTGCTTGTGATTGATTTAAATTCTGAAGCTTATAAAAGGTTTTAGTCTGTCCTGGTCATTTGTATTCATATGAACAGCTTGCTCTCTACATTTCTGGCTGCATTTAACCTCTGTCTGGACTTCCAGTATTTCTAAAACATAATGCAAGATCTGCCTCCAGACAGGTTTTATTGCTGATGCAGGGGTTCACTACACAACTTCTGGAATGCCACTGGGCATCGCAAAAATGACTTTTAAGGATGAGTATGGTCAAACTCAGACAAAATTTCCCTTTCTCCTTCAACATACAGGAACAACAGTTGAGATCTGGCCACACTGTACTTCAGACTATTTCCAGTAGAAGCTAATAGATAGAAAGCTTTGCGCTGTTGGCAAGAAAGATGCTGGCTGAAAGATACGGAAGTTCTGCTAATATTCTTTTCCTCCAAGAATTGTAATGAAAGGCTGTCTTCCAATACTAAATGAAAAATGTATCCACATGGTGGACCAAGTCACTTCTGTCAATTTCTGAATCTGACTGGCTTTGTCTTTCTATTGACATTGAAATATTGCAGAGGAGGAGGAGGACAGATTACCCCCAACACTGATACTGCATTCTGTTTGTAGAAGAATCCTTCTTTTCCTCGTTTTAAATATGAAGCTTTTAAAATCCAAATGCTTACCCTTCTAGTGTTAGCAACACAAAAAAAAAAATTGTCGATGGAAAGCCTTCCAACTTTTTGTGCTTTTAGATGCAGTGCCTAGAAAGTTCTTGCCCAGTTTCTGCCAAGTTTACAGAAAAGTGTATTCAAAAGGACAGATGAACTATGAAAAGCAGATGACTGAAAAGGCATGTATTACATGAAAAGATCTTTCTGAATGCTCTTCAGTGTTCTATCTTCATTGATGGTTCTCCCGCACTTCACAGCATGTTACACTGAGCACACCGAAATCTGATGTGGCTACAGGATAAGGCTTGCTGAAATTTGGCTCTGGGTTCTGAAACATAGTTACTAATTGTTTTTTCCAAAGATTCCTACAGTTCAGACTGTGACAAACCACAAACAGACGACAACAACAAAAAAACTGTGAAAGATGACAGGGAGGGTAAGAACATGTGCCCCTCAGTGCAGAAATGAGTAAATGCTGGAGCCAGAAGCATAGTGGAGTCCCTACAGCCAGAACACTTACGTCTGACAGCACTGGCTTGGATAGTGACCAATATTTCTTCACATAAAGCAGCACTGCACATTGGCAACCATAGTGGAACAGTACTAAACACTAGTATTGCTGTCATTCACATGAAAATAAGTAAATATTCTAATGAGGTAAATCTCTCTGGTGTTTCCCTTCCTTCTGCCTGCTTACCTGCTGAAGAGCTGCCCAAGTCTTTCGCAAATGAACTTATTTTAGAGCATTCCACCGAGGCAGGTGTCCAAACTGGTAAAACACACCATTCTGCCTACAAAGTGTTTTTCTCTTCAGATGCTTCCACCACTTCTCAGTATCATTTCAAAATACAACTGCTGCATAACTTGAATAGCAGGCAGATATTTCTGACTCATTTATTTTTTGTAACTTTTTTTTAACCCATATATTTCTCTAGAGGCATTGAAAACCAAGACCTGATCAGTTAATGAAATCTATTTCACCTACAGCCTTAAGAGAATGAAAACATCTCAAAGGAAGAATTATATATGTTACAGGACTGTGTCTACATCTCTTCTGTTTGTGTTGGAACAGGTTAATGGTATTCATTATGTACTGTAGATTTATATACAGAAACAAAGAGAATAAATACCATGCAAATATCATTCAGGAATACACTTTTTTGGTCCATTGTAATAATTTATTATAAACAATACTTTAGAGTAACAACATTTTCAGACACTAAACTGCTGGTATGAAAGTGAAAGTGCAACTTCTGCACCCACAGAACAGACATGCAAATATAGAGAGTGCAGGTGAAACTTATTTTGCATGGGATGCTGCCCAAAGCAGTGATACACAGGTATTACTAGGAAAAAGCACAATTTCATATGTACAGACATCACAGTCCCAAAATTATTTAAAGGCTGAAATCAGGCCTCAAAACTGTAACTTACTACCATCCAACCTAAACAATTCTATGATTCTATAAAAGATGGTACATCTAAGAATAACTTCTAATCATTTGCTATTGTCCCATTTTGTGACTACAATCAAGTACGGACCCGTGGTAATAAATCCTGAAGTCTGCAGAAACAAGTCTATTTTCAAAAAAAGCAATTACCAATCACAGAAAGGTAATAAAAAGATCCAGGCAAATTGTTCAAGAATTTGCAGAGCACATGCACATACAAACACATTCTGCAGACAGTGCGTATACTTTTTTCTACATGGTGGGTCATGGGTTTAATGCAATTAAAAATTCTCTTGAGGAATCTCAACATAAAAAAAAACTTCACCAATTCTTTTCACACCCATTGAAAAATCTTTGTTGGCATAAAACCTACATACAAAATCAGCAGTTACCTCATCACAAAACCTCTCTTCATTATGCTAATGTTTCAATCATATGAAAAACACCCTGATGTGTGAAATAGTGACATTTCAGTGAGACAGGACAAAGTAAGGCGAACTGCAGATCTTTGATCCGGCTGAAAGTGCTCTGCATTCAGATGAGAATTTTTATTGGGATCCTAGGAGATGAAAGGATTTTTTTTAAGTCTGACAGTTAACAGAGGGTGGGGAGGTATTCAGAAAAGAACAAAAAGAGGAGCACTGAAAGCAGATGACATCATGCCTCACACTGGCCTTTACCATCTTACTGACATGTTCCACAATGTAGCATAGCAATTTCCACACAGCTATTCTTGAGAGCTCAAGATCCTCTGTGGAGGCAGTATGGCTGGAGATCCACTGCTTTAAACGGATGGAAAATTGAAACAGGTCTAAATATAATGCATATATTTTATTTTGGGATCTTAAATGCATTACGGTCATCTCCGGAATACTACTTTTTGAAAGTATGTTCTGCCTCACGAAACAGAAGGAAAGTCTCCAGCCTACAAAGCTAACAATTACAAGTTCTGTTACTCCCATCTCCTGGAAAACCCCACACTGCGAGCATGGAAATGTCATTACTTCCCTCTGATTCTTCCCACAGGCAGTTTGCCTTTTGTACCAGGAACATCTTCCAGCCCTGTAGGGGCCTTGGAACTGTTTACCCTTCACCTCAGATTGCCAGAGGCACCAAACACTGAGGAGAGATATCAAGTTCCCCTCTTTATTAATCTACAATCAGCTAAGGGAAAAATCACTGGACTCTGGGAGCATTCTGGTTATTTATGTTCAAGCAAATGCACATACAGTCGACTTACCAGGCCATGTACACAACATTTGTTTGCAATGCATTTGTATACCTCAGAAGACATAAAACATAAAAACCAGACATGAAACCAGTTTTACTTTGATACTACCTCTCTCCTGTTCACAAGTTTATTCTCCTTAAATAAAAGGAAAATCGTGCTTCGAACTTTCTCATTAAGGAAGAAAATGAGATTTCTTGTCAAAGCTTCACTGCTTCTTAACTTGCCTCTCCACCACCCTCATTTATATCTCATGGTGTAGCCATTTACACAGGACACTTTTCAGTGTCAAACATCCTCCTAGCTGCAAAGACCTATCTTCATAAAAATGTCTTTCATTTTACCTCCAGCCTAAGTGCAAAATATAAAGACCAACTAAAGGGTCTTCCAAATACCCATCACATCTCCTATATCCTGAAGCCAGAACACTTATTTTCACTTGACAGAGAAAATGCTACTGTAATTAGGATTTTTACGTGAATTACACACCTCTCTACACTGTTTTACTACCTGCATACATGTCCATCTTGAGAACAGTTTCACGGATCAATGCTGGAATGAAGTCTCCTTGAAAATTGATGCTAACATCACCAAAAGACTAAGCATTTTGCGACACCAAAACAAAGCAGCATTACAGGGATACACAGAAGAAAAATTCCAGCCAGAGCATGGCTGACAAGCCATGTGACATGTCAATACTTTCCTTTTTTCTCCACTACTAAAATCTGTATCAATGACAAATAGTTATGATGTGCACATAACTATACTCTCACCAGACACAGGAGAATTTTATCTTAGGAAAACAACCACAACTGGTTTTGAATTCTAACTCTCTCCATTAGAATGTGTTCTTAAAGATAGAAATCTGGTATTTTCACCTGATGTACTAACCAGGCACAGATTAAGACTAAGAAGGATATTTACATGTTAGAAACTCCCATAATATTCTCTCCCTCTTACTATGGACCATTTTTTATGCTTCTAATTTTTTGTCACTCTTTCCGAACTTCTTTTTTCAAGAAGAAAGAATCGGTGAGATACATTACAGACACCTCACTATCTGGATTTTATCTGTACCATTTTGAGACTTAGCAATTAAAATTACCGCACTGTATGCACTGTATGTCAGGGAAGTCAAAGGTCTCTTGGAATCCCTGACCCTAGAGGGCCTGAGTCCATCAGAGAGGATTTAAGTACATCTGGCATAATACAATGCATTCAAGAACGTCACTAAAAGGTACTAGAGTGCTTGCATTAAACTGGCTTTACCTTCTCCTGTTTCCATCTCTGCTGTTGTAGGATGGAAAACTGGTTTCTGATCACAGATTCTGATATGACTAATGAAATCTTGATCAAAAGTAATGAAAACTCCACTAACCTCCCCTCTGCGAAGGATTCCTCTTCCTACCTCTATTCTTAAACTACAGGACATTGCTATTATTAACCAGCTGGGTTTCTACTGTTTCCATCTTGGAGTACTGAGATTCAGATACTGTCCCAATAGTACAAGAGAATCAGGGACACCTGAAGCCTAATGCAGCCACATACTTAAAACTGTGGATATACTTAAACCAGCTATCCAGAAAACACCATAACTGAAAATACCCAATCACTATTATTTACAAATAACAACATGATTTTATTTGTAAGGATGCTCTCTCATGCGCTTTGACAGGATGTGTTACTTTCTCCATCTCAAAACTCAGCTCTCACAGTGTGTGTGCAACCATCAAAAAAGATTTAATTTATTCTAGTGATCAGCAAGAATTGCTACCCTCCTAAAAGGAATATTAAGAGGCATTGACTTGAAGCAAGCAAGCATTCAACCTGACACTACCAGAAAAGGTACCCTGATCACTTCAATCAACACAAAAATAGTTGCTGAAATCTGTAACAACCAATGCATAAAGTGAACTACACAGCTTATCTGGGAAACATAGAAGTACTAAGGGAATAATATATTTCATTCAGCCTTGACTTGATCATGGGCATCACAGGATGCCCATTTTCATTTTTCTGTGTTCTACAGAAAAAACCTCCCTTGAGTCCTCCACTTAGACATGTAAATATTGTACAGCTAATTTAGATAAATAATGATTCAGAGAACAAAAAAGAGTATCAGAAGGAAAAACTGTGAAAAACATGATGTAAACCACAGCTGGAGGCTGCATTAGCTGCTAGTTCAGTATCTCAGATTAACAAGCTGAACAGGAGACAATGCCAGAGCTGCAGAGAAGGGCAGCCATAACCATGGATAAGCTGCCAAGAAAGTCCTTGGCTGTGAGTTGTAAGACAAGTAAATGTGCATACTTTGCAAGAGAGAAATCAAAGCCAAGAAGCTGGAAAGGGTCAGTCTTCAAAGGACAAGACTTCATGGCATTTACTTATATAACTCGAAGTTCACGTTGCAGGGAAAAGATGCTTACTTGTAAAGGTAGTATTCGGCTTGATCCACTTCTTCTCGTGAAGAAATGTTGTCAACAAACTGATTAAAAAATAAGAAATAAAATCTTAAAATGGAAGCACTCACACAAAGCATATTAGAAGAAAATGCAGTAACAAAACACATTTGTCTGGCATATTTAGCTGTCTGGCAGTACTGGAATTCCTCACATCTTTGCTTCTTCCTAATTCTGGTTTCTTCTAGACTGCTAAAACTCAAACCTTTTTAAACTGAGACAACTTCCTTCCTTAATTCTGAGAAACTTTATGCACCTTGAAGGCCATCTGATGATTAAATACCTCCAGCTCAGTACCCTGTATTTTTGCTGTTGCTCTAAATCTTTTGCTGTTTAATCACACCCTTTATTTTAAGCATACATTCAGTTCTTTACATTTTTTGCCACAATTTTGAGTGAGTCTTGACATGCCTCATTTCTTTTTCCAAAAAATATTCTTTACCCTACAGTTTGCCTGTTGTGCCTATTCATACTATATATTCTGAAGCACAGGGACATCAACATTTTGCATTTCACTATACTTACAAATAATGGTAAGAAAAAAATCAACCCCCATGCTGTAAAGCACAATTGTCCTCTCATTTACAATCCTGTCTTCTCACAAAACTCCCAGTGGTGTCAATTACTTAAATACAAGACAAGTTTTCAACCAGACTTTGTCTTATGGTAACAGTGAATCCTGTTTTCCTGTACATTTCACTAACGTAAGCATAAAGATGCTGGAACACTACAGCATCTTCATAATATAATACCTTTAGTTCAGAATACACAAACATATTCTCAAAGTCAGTACTTCTCCTTACCCTAAGCCTAAGCTAAAAACAATAATTTCAGATGCCTGGTATTTGGTCTCCCATTTCTTAATTCTCTTTGCAAGCTGTATACATAGAGATCTCATCTTCTGAGCATGGCAATACCATGCCTGTGTGATTTACCTGCATTTCAGAAAATAAGAATCTGTTCCAGGTATTGGAAAGTGAGGCTGTTTGACAATCGGAAAATGCCATTTCTCCAAGCAGGTCAGCCCAAAGCAGGAAAGGAGTTCAACTTCATAAAAATGAGAGGAACACCCATATCCCGTCATGGACATCGTCTCAGAAGCAATGGTCAAGAATGCTTGATCTGTATCAATGCTTGTTCTTGTAACTGAACAAAGTGTTCTGTGACACCTCACTTAGTGGTGCTAATTATCCTAATTAGCGATATTACTAATTAGGGATTTTACACAGGTAACTCAGCTTCTCTGGATAATTTTGAAGACTGAAATTAGTTTGTTGTCTTGTTTTGTTTTTTAAACAAGTGACATATTTATTCTCCTGTTCATTACCAACACTCACTTACACAGGAATTTAAAAACAGATCTCGTATCTCTGCTTTTCCTCCCCCTTTCCAGATTAACCCATCCAGAGGATGGAACTGGTTACTAATTGTAATAAAAATAATGGCTTTGCTTAACCCACGTCAGCATTTGCTCTGCCTCAGTCTGCTGCAATGAAAGAAAGCTATAAAAGCAAAATATCTCCACCTCCGCCTCAGTCTGAAAGAGGCCTGGAAGTGGAGGAAGACAGACAGTGCAGCGTACTAATTCAATGCATTCCCTTAGCAGCCTGGGTTCTTATACAGTGCCTGAGGATGCTTTAGAGCTCTCACAAAGACAGAAACCACAGGAAGGCAGGAAACACGTTATTACAGAAATACACAACCCAGTAACAGTGAGGCCTGATTTTACCGAGGAAAAAAAATTCTATTTTGAAGACCCTATGGTCTGGGTACTAACCAGTGAGTACAAAGTACCAATAAAACAGCTTTATACAGCAATTTAACAGTATAACAAGACATTTACAATCCCAGAACTCCTAACAGAGGTGATATCATTTATCGCCCCTCAGCTCACTTGATTACACAAGCATTCCACAGTCCCTTCTACCACTGGGATTCATTTCCTTACCCGGGCTACTGTCAAAGAGCTGACAGGCAGTTTTCTTTCATAGGTTCTGTCCATTAAGTGGGCTAATTCAGCTGGAGAAAGCAGAAAAAGAGTGCATTTAATCAACTGGCACAACAGGAAAATTTGTGGAGCCATCATATAACCTAGAATAGAACCTATGTCCATGAAATCAAATTCTGGGTTCTTAACATCTCATTTTGAAATTGTCTGAAAACAGTACTTTCTATTATTGTGGAACACTTTAACAGAAAACAATACATTAAAAAGTTCTCAACGTGATGATCCTAACTTATTAGAAAAAAAGGGGAAAAAAGCAAACTACTCTATAATGTGCTGGATGAAATTAGTGTAACTAATATAAGTAATCTAAAACAAAAAATTAGCAGATGTCCTTAAAATTCCCACTTGCTTTCAAGCCTAGCATATGCTGGACAGTGCTTTAGGCATGGATTTTTATTTTATGGCAAAACAATGAGACACAGAAACACGTAGTACCATACTGATAAACCTTACAGTCATGAACAGCAATCCAAAGAAAACATGTTAATCAAATGGGGCACTGTGCCAGTAGCGAAGTAACTTTATAGCATTCTGCTTCAGCAGTCATATAACAATATTAATCTGACAATGCAGGAACTTAAATTTCTGACTGTTGAACAGGTAGCCGGCCATTGCATCTAATGAATTCAATTGGAAGTTAAATTAATTTAATTTGGAGGTTTAGTTTTGTACTGTTCCTGGAAAATAAAGATGACTCAGAAAGAGTAAACTGTTCAACATATGCTTAATGTCATCTGTTTGACCATGGACTGATAATATCAAATCTATAAGCTTTAGAGACTTCAATTATACTCTTTGTTTCTATTCTCCTCCATCTTGAGGACCAGGAATCAAACACATTCCCTCTGCAACGTTTGGAACTTGCTTCATCCTTTGCAACTAAGTGAGTCACTCCTTTGACACCTTTCAGTACGGCCCGCTGGCCATCCTTGATGAGCTGATAGGTTGAGTCATTTTACAATTAATTTTCCAAAAAGGTCATCCTGCCTCCACACCTGTCAATGAAATGTGAGGTAAGCAGAAATTGCAGCACCACATCAGAACTGACTACGTCTTCTATTCCTGCAAAGTTGTCAGGGACAGGAAACAGCACTGCACCAGTAACATGCTGTGTCTTTGAGGAATGCTGTCCACAAAACAAATGATATCACTACTTATTACTTTAAAAACATATCTGTACCACAGTGAAGACTGGAGGGTACAGTTTTAAAAGTACAAATGACATTCACTGCTACTCTGACTTTACAGGTAAAGTCAAATTACAGCACATGGATGAAGTTTTCTCTTCAGTAAAATGATAGAGCCCTGACTTGGAATAAAAAGAGTTGACTCCTAGTCTGTACAGTGCTGCTGTCTGCCACACAGCCGTATTCCTTGTTTACATAACAACTTTCTTCCTGAGGAGTTCTTCAAAACACAAAATGAGCATTTATCTTCTGGCTGAGGGAAGATAAACTTTTCATGACCATGAAAGCAAAGGGAAATTTGTGGCAAAGTTAGTAAGGCCAGTACCAGCTCGCACAGAAGACAGTGCAGGATGCTGAGGTGATGCAGGCTATCAAGGCCATGCTATACAAGATAACTACTAAAAAAACAGATGGAATTTTTTAACGGTAAAGAAATTTATATGGGAATATCCTTACAAGAAGTGTCTGTATTTGACTCTTTATCTACCATCTCTCCAGAACTCATAAAGGACATGATGAAGCACATGGGTAAAGGCATGGGGATCATTCCCAATAGTACTAGAAGTTAAAAAGAAGGGATGCTGCAACCAACTCAGCTTATCTAGATTAAGCACGGGGTAGGTCCTTGCCTAAATGAACAAAGTCAACTGTCATCCACCATTCTTAATCTCCATTTTCAGACAGCTGGAAAGAAGTGTTTGCTCCAAAATCTGGTATGGTGGATGACACAGCAACCTGGACCTGAGACTCAAGAGGTCATTTATCTAATCCAGAACTGGTTTTGTAATGCATCACCCTCCCAAAACTACAAGGTGATCCCTATGACCATTTTTTGGGCCACACTCAAGCCTTGATCTTGGCATTTCTTTCGTCTAGGTGTTCATGACGATGAAGAGCCCACTTTAGAAAACACTGACTACTTCAGTAGAATATAAACCAAATTAATAGAGAGCCGTGAATACAAGATCGTAAGACTGTTAGCCATTATACAATAGCATCCTCTGAGAGAGTTCACACATAGAATTTTAATGACTGACCTTTAATGCTGTCTACAAAGCTGAAACTCTTCATCTATAGTACAGAAAGCACTTATCTATGAACTCCATATAAACGTGAAACACTCATCTATCATCTCCAGTGTGAAAGTAACAACAAAATGAGGGCTGATTAAATCTAAAAGAATAGCAGACAAATGAAGATAATGGGAAATTTAGCTTTGTTTTCAGACAAGCTGCTGTTTCTGTAGTAGTAGTATTAAAGGAATTATTAGCAGTGAGTATTTCCTAGCTTGTTTTCTGTGAAGACCACCTAAAACCAGATTTTTTTTCTCATGTTCATAATTTGAAATAATTCAGCCACCTTTTGTAAATCAAGTCTGCTCCATAAGCTGCTATTCAATAATCAAGACTAAAGCTTCTTCTTAGTTAAAACATCCTGACAGCAGTACTAGAACGCAAGCATGTGAATGCCCAAGCCTCCTAGCATTGTTGGTGGTAAAACTTGAGTGCTTACGTTGGTGTATAAACCAAACCAGTATTTTAATGGCCAAATCAAAATTCTCTGTATTTGCACAGATACGTGTTGCAAATGCTTTTATCTGACTCATCAAGAAAACCACTAGTCTCTACAATCTCTCATATATGCCATCTAGAAATAGATTTCTACAAGATTAACTCCATAAATTTAACTTCTCTAAAAATGTATTATTGCATATTCACGAATCCAATGGATTAAAATTAACAAATTATATTTAATTAACAATTATATTTATTTATATAAATATAAGCTTAGGTCATTTAATTTCAGGCCATGACTTCAGAGTGGTCTCTAGAACACTGGTACATGAGATACCACATTCACTTCTTTTTTCATTTGTTCATAGAAACTCTTTTTGCCTGCAACAGGGTGGTTCAGGACAATGACTGAGAAGATACTGACTCTCACCTTCCAAGTCAGTGGTTATAACGTCTAACACCAGTTTGGTGGCCTAAGTAATTATCATCGTTTCAGTTTGATTTACAGTGCGTACCTATCCACAGAATGTAGCCACATCACCAAGTAGCACATTATCAATAAGTGGCACATTTGGCCACCATGTAAGGTCACTTTCATTCTATTTATACCCTTGTATTCTTAGAAGTGGTTCATTCAAGACAGAGCTCTAACCCAGTGGTGGGGAATGATGATACAACTGAGATGCAGAGTTTACCTGTCCTGGCAGTGATGGGCACAGCTAATACCTTAATTCACAGGCTAACCCGTGCTAAAAAGAAAGCCTTGTTTTATTTTAAAGACCCAATTAAAATATAAAGGACAGGCAAGTATTTTGTCCTAAAAATTTATATGTTCCACATTTATCTCTATTTCCACATAACTGGAAAGAACAACAGCTTTGTACTGAACAAGGCTTTGAATGGAAATTATTCATGTCTGTAAGGGCAGCACTGCCATCTGGTGTTGCAGATGAGCCAATTTGGGTGCTGTGAATCCTAACAAAAAAACCAAATTTCCTGTCTCACCTGAATTCTGCCATCCCCTGGGATTCCGGTTTCCTTGGTACTTCCTTTTTAATAAGTGGAATTCAAATGACTTCTAAGCAGGTATCTTCCGACCAACAAGCAGATTGCAAATCTCAAATTAATACATTTTCAATTCCTATCTTCTTCAACAAAAGCGCTTAGGTACACAAAATACATTCTTTCCCATACATTTTTCAGTACTGAAGTTTGCTAAACTCATTCATGCCTGGATTCTAAACTGAGGTTACAGAGAAGACAATAAAGCATCTCTTACACAGACACAAGTAAATGAGTTTGTGTCTGGGATAGCACATCACTGCAGCAGAGAAATGGAACTGACTTTAAATTAAAAAATGCTTCTTCCTTTAAAAGTATCCTCACAACATAGTTTTGCATAACAACGGCTCTGAAACAATGTTTGAAACACACAAATAAAAGAGCATGTCCTCAAAACAAGGAACTCACTCTAGCTATAATCACCAGTTAGTACAGACAAGATTGTATGTGCAACCATACAACTGACAGCTACAGAGCAGACGTCTGCATGGCTGTCTCCTTTCTGAAAATGCTAATTCAGCTGACACTGTGTTAACTTGTTTTCTCTTTTCTGTGAACACAAAACGAAAATGCAAAGTAGTTCTTTGAAAATCATGGAACAGACATCTGCTTTGGCTCAAGATCATGAGCGGAGGAGCAGCAAGAACTGTGCCTGCCAAACAGCCACAGAAGGTCTTGCCAGGCCTGGAGAAAGCCAAACATGGACTGTACCAGCACCAGCACAACGTTTTCTTCTACAGTGGATTTCTATTTGCTATGACATTTGTCAAAATAAGAACCCATTTTCACCTGGAGGTGACAAGTTCAAATGTATCCCAGGGCACAAATCTGTGCCTCCAACCCAAAATACACTGCATGAGCAGTCCTACTGACAGCACAGCGTAACAAGGTATTAACAGTCTGCAGGATCCAAGGTACAGTCATGAGGACCCACTGGCTGTTTCTGATCCATGTACAGTACAACATGTTGATGATACCCACCTAGATGCTCATAGGCAAATAAAAGAAACAAATTAGTGCATAAAAAAAACATCAGTGTGATCATTTTGTCTGTCCTCCTGCCTGGCCAAAAGCCCCTGAATTTCACCTGCTGATTCTTCTTTCAGCCTCATAATCTGTGCTGCAAGTAACAACCACAGTTCAGGAGCCCAGGAATGAAAACAGACGATGAATTAAGGAGTCTCCGAAACACTTGTGGTACAAAATAATGAAAATCTGTCTTTACCATGAAAAAATGCTTTGCAAGATGCTTTCTATTTAACGTAGTCACCAAAAAGATAGTGGAATGCAATTTCAAATGTAATCTAGACAAATAACTCAGCTATACAAGTTGCACAGATCTCAGCATCATGTGCAAATACAGTTTAACATGTAACGTCTTGAAAATAAAAAGTTTAGCTCCATTCCCTACCCACTCCTAAAAAAATCTGTAATTCAAGAAGAAACGTCAAAACTCTGACAAAAATTTCCTCTTTTAAAAATGTCTTTAAATATGATTGTCCTGTAATATTTATAGAATAGCTTTTTTTTCACACTGCAGTACTGTTAAAACAATGTCAATGAAGACACCAATCAGTCACACACTTGGGATTTTGTAAAAGGAAAAAATCAGCTAGTAGAAACTGAACATTAAGTAAACAGGCAAATTCTAACTTGTTTCTGCACTATAGCTTTGAATACATATGACAGAGTTTTAACATGTTGAGCATTTTTTGACACAGAAGCTCAGAAGCATATTGTTTCCCACACTTTTTTGTTTTGAAGGATTTACAGATGATAAGAGAGCCAAAAATGAGCTCAGGTCGCAATTTATTAGACAAAGTGGAGACAAGAAACACACTTTTCTTACCCAGGTTATGCTCCTCTTTTTGTCTCTTTTCCCATTTTGAGCTGTCCACATAGGCTGAAGAAAGAAGAGATCTTCGACCTAATGAAGAGAGAAATCACGATGTAAGCTGGGTTTCTTACACAACTCTAAACAAACATTTTATTAGGTACCACACTTCTCTGTCACATTTACCAAATGGGATGCATTAAACTGTCTTTATGTCAGTAAGCTATTAATGTAACAATTCAGATCTTTACATGTGGATGAGCCATTACATTGTAATATTTAAAACTGAAAAGCTTTCCCTGAAAGTTTTTTTTCAGCATGAAATAAGTCCTTCCAAACCTAAATTCTGTATTTAAGAAAACAGCAAATTTGTAAAGGTAGAAAAAACCCTCAAAAACCAATAAAAGCAACTTCTTTGTGCACACAGACCTTTTTCATCAAATGTTAGCAATTGGGTAAATGTAGGTTAAAAGCATAAGCAAAAAAACCAAAAAAGGCTACACACAAACAGGCTTTTCTGTTGTTGCCAAATGGTTATTTTTTCCACTTATAAAGATGTGTCTCACTGAAAGTACTTTCATATTTATAATCTCCATTCTTCCATCTCCTGTGAATTGCAGACTCACTGAAATATTTTTGAAAGTTTTTTCCAAATACTCTTTGTACCACCAAAACTGCTCAAAATGCTGTGCTAGCTTTTGAAACAAAACAGAAAATGCTTCAGCTGCAAGAACTTGTATGTCAGTCACTGATGATGAGGTCTTGAAAATGCATGAGGAACACCTGGATAAAATCTGTTGACGTAAGATAGAGAAATACATGTAGAAGGTTGCAGGAAGCAATAGTATGAAATAAGAATGTTTTAAAAATAGACACTACAATGCTACACAGAAGTCTCAGCAATTACTTCCAAGTCTTTATCTAAATATCTATCTGCTACCACTGGAAGTTTTGTTTTGGTTGTGAAACTGTTTTTCCTTCCTACCATCCTTCTGACACGCAACTATACACACACACCCGGCACTGAACTCCTCAGCAAACTATTGGCAAAAAGATCCGGAACACAGAATTCCACAGGCAGACTTCAAAAATACGTACAACACTTTATCAAACAGTTAGAAAACAAGAATATAAGGTATTTCTGGTTGGCTGGCAGCATTTCCTTTAGCACTCTTTTTCGTTATGTTGATAAAAGATGCACACAAGAGATCCGGGGTGGCGTGGCGGATTTGAGGTCTTTATTTTGTTGGGTTCTTCCCCTTTAGCATAAAGAAAAATCCGTTCATTCATTCACAGCTAGGGAGGCCACTAGCAAGCACGAGGCTCTCCGGGGCTATTTTCCGCAGCACAGGCGCTGTGTGTGGGAGCGCCGAGGCCAGGCCGGCGCTGCTCGCGCGGGGGCAGCGGCTCCAGCCCCGAGCCGGGGCGGCGCGGCCGGGCCGCGCGTCGGCAGCTAGCAGGAAGCAGCACCGAGAAACGCGTGCTCGGTGAGGGCGGCAACAGCCCCCCATCACCACCACACTGTACCCAAACGTTACTGGGCTCACTTCTTCCCAAAGGTCAGATCTTTGGCTTCTCCACAACATCAACCCTGGTGGCGCCTCTGTCACCGCCGGTGCCAGTTTTGCTGAACACGCACTGCCGCGGGTTTGGCGGCCTCCCGTACAATTCCGCGTGGCTTCCCCTGACCCAAAAAGGCAGTTCCTGCCATGTGGAGCCGTGAAAACGGCACGGGGGATTATCTGTTAAAAAACAAATTGCCAGCACTCTCCTGCACTACATACTAGCCCTAAAACGTCTATCTATCTATTGGAGCTATCTCCAATTCCACACATGCAACACACAGAGGAAGGGGGAAATGTGAATGAAGTCCCTGCGCAGCACCCCGTCCCTGCTCACGCTACCCACCGCAGCCTGCGGCAACCACGACTGCCAGCGCC